>BSBM01000047.1:61105000-61302500 GCA_027924585.1 Larix kaempferi | reverse complement strand
GATAATGACGATGACAATGAGGAAGAGGGTGATGACGACGACGACGACGACGACGATGATGATGATGATGATGTTGAGGATGATGATGATGATGATTATGATGATGATGGTGATGAAGATGAGGGCAATGATGATGAGGGAGTTTTTGAGTGGAAATTGTGAAAAGGGTTCTCTCTTTGTCCGCGTACGCGATGGGTGAGTGAGGCTTGGCCGGTTGGGTGAAAATACAAAAAATCTGACCTATTTTTTTAATTAGCTTAACAAGAGTGTCTGTGCGCTTTTGAGCATGTACGCACTAAAAAATGAGCACGTGCAGAAGCATGCATGCGCCCCGGCTTGGTACCAAACCTAATAGCGCATGCGCGCTTCCTTAGTTACATGTGCGCCTCTGTTTTTCCTCGCTAGCACGGCCCCATTGCAATACTTTTGGGGAGCATCTTTGTGTGCCCACTCCATATCACTTGATACAATCATTTCCTTTGTTGACAATGCACATGGTCAATTGTTGAGCATATATGAATATAGGGATAGGATGAGACAATTCTATTCCATTGGTATCAATAAAGAACAAATCAAAGATTTGAAAATTTCAAAACAAACTATTGCTATATTTTTCATTAACCTTGGGATTGGCCAACCCATTAATCCATTTAAGAGGAGGCTTCACAAGGATTGGTGCACATACGATCTATGGAAGCAAAACTAGATGAGTAATTGGTTCACGTTTTTTGACAAACCTCCTTGCAACAATAAGGAGTTTTCACTATATTTTATTTGAAAACTATATGCCGAGTTTGTGTTGGGTCTCCACATGAACTATTTTGACATTGGTGAGTTTCAAGGGGTTGGTCTTGGCTCTTCCCAATATCAATAAATATCTAGGTGTAATCCAAATTATTATAGGGACACCTTCTCCTAGGTGTATGCCTAACCCCCCACCCATAGACACCTCAGCTACTAGATTGTCTGGCTGACACTGCAACTTCCATATCACATCTTACACATGGTGTATTACAACACTGTGCATTTGTGGCATCATCCAAACATGACCCATCAGAGCAATATGGATGACACTCAGGTGCAGGTCTTTCAGGCTCCACTGATGATGGACTTTCCATGACACGCAGTCAGTAAAAGGATTCTTCCTAGAGACGAGCATTACTACATCAGTGCACTCATTACGGGCATAATTTCCATGGAACGATGGAGGATCCTACATGATATAGGTTTTTTCCCGAGGTTGGTATGATTTGTAAATGGTGGTAAATTGTTGAGTATATATTTATCTGTACAACTGACAATTAATAGATAAACATTGCTTAAAGTATTTATATGTAACTGATGTTTTCTTGCATGTACAATTGTTCCAAGATAATAGAACTCCATCAATGTAGGATGAAATTAGTTCTCCTAACCTTAATTCCACTATGGTAGTACCAGAAGATATTGTGCCATCTCACATATAGGGATTTAAATGACTTTATGTTTGTAGGATTTAAAAATTGATTTAGTTGCAATTGTTAAAGTTATTTATGAGAAATCAATATTAATGTTGTTGTGTTTCCATAGGTACTTGATGAAGAGATAGAGCATGGAACACCACCTAGGTTAAGTAGATCACCCCTCACCCAGGTAACATGTGTTAAATTAATTACATATTTGGTGTGAAATTCATTGTCTTTACATGGTTAATTTAAATGTTTTTTTACTAATAAAACGTATTGCATATGTTTATGCAGGTTCCATATTCCCCCGTTCCATCACCATATCCACCCGTCCCTCCCCATATTCCACCTAGTCCACTATTTCCACAGTTCATTCCAAGTCCATTGATTGGGAACCTTGTCCCCGTGGTTGGCATACACATTCCCCCTTAGGTTGTTTCCATCCATTGTACAACCAATGGGGCTATATTTTCGCTCACACCCATCCCCTCTTATGGGTTCCATACTTGTCCAACATTCACCAATCACCCATCACAACCCTTCCTCGATTGCAGCCACCACTGCAGCCCCATCCCCTTCACTTACATTGGCTCTCTCCATTGCACCTACAGCTTCCTACACCCATGTACCTACATCAACCCCTCCCATCCACCTACATCAAACCCCTCCTCCACCATTTCCTTGAAGCAAGTTATCCAACCTAGTGCTGCACTTCCTATCCAGGAAGCGCGATCTCCTACATTGCCTCATATATTCACATTGAAATTTATAATTTCATTAAAATCTTATAAAGCATGAATGAAATTGATAAAACAAATTTTATTTTTATTTTTTGTATTAATTTATTTTTGTAATTGTTGTAGGGAGACAATGCTGAGAGGCTTGGATCGAGGAGACATGGAACCCCATTACGATATGATGTCTCATCTCAAGTGATTATTTGATATTTGAATTGTAGTTGTATTTTTTAAGTGCATTAACTGATAGAATTGTGGGAAAAAAATGATATATTGTTGTTTCCCTTTAAGAGCCCAGAGATACATTCTACACCCAGACATGAGAAGTCTCAATCTTCCTCCGGCTCAAAGAGGAGGAAGATTTATTTTGGATATGAGACTAAGGGTACTGAGGGTGGCCAAAGTGATTGAGACACCCACTATGTACATTAGCCATGATGTGGCATCTTGGGCATGAGATGTATATTTGTGTCTAGGCCCCAAGTTGCCCTTATTCCATTTTTGGGCATGAGCATCCATTATATGTATTGGGAATGCTGTTTCATTTTGTATAAAAAGGTACAGTTGGACCTATTTTGATCCGCAATATGATCTACATGCAGATCAGAGGTGAGGCTAGGAGAGCCTCACCTCCTAAGCTAAAACACAATAAGCACTTAGACTCAATCAACAACTACTAACACAATGAACAACTACTAACAGAATAGAAGGAAATGAAAGACACACAAACTTGTCTGTATTAAAGCGTTCCTCCCTCCTTGTAATCTATAAAAAGGCACCTTGCCTCATAATACAGACAAGTTTGTGTGTCTTTCATTTCCTTCTATTATGTTAGTAGTTGTTGATTGAGTCTAAGTGCTTATTGTGTTTTAGTTTAGGAGGTGAGGCTCTCCTAGCGTCACCTCTGATCTGCATGTAGATCATATTGCGGATCATATTTCCAATAAAAATACATGACTTTCATCCTATGTATATGATAGTGTGTATCCATTTTTGCATTCATGATGTGGGTTTGATGTTATATACTATGAATGTTACATTGTTCATGGTGAATGTAATGAGTTCTACTTAATTTGATTAAATTAATTTATACACTAATATATACTAATGGAAATGAATGGCTAGGAGGATTATAAAAGGTATAAAGACAATTGAACACACATGTTTGCTTGGGAAATCGGCCATATGTGTTTAATGAATTTATTTCAAGTAAACTATTGACATTCCTTTACATTAATTCCTATGTATGATCAACATCGATCTAACTCTAAGCACAACGTTGTTCAATGGTTTTAATCTATTGGAAATCATTAATAGAGAATGATAGAGCAAGAGACATATTTAGGAGTTTTTAGAAAAATGGAACATTAGGTTGAGTCCTTTGGTTGTTTGGTTGTTTTAATATCAAAGCAAGATATTTAAAAGAAAATGTGCATCAACTATAGAGTGTTGAACATGAAAGCACATTTGCACATGGCTATAGGAAAACACTCTTGTATAGTAAATTATGGGTTTATGTTCTTAGGTTGGTGCAAGGTGGAATTGTTGGGTGTAAAGGTAAATACAAGTGACTTTTTAGAGCCTATATTGGAGACATCGTGCTACATCTAATAGCATAGTATCATACCAGAGTAATTTTTAAGGGCGAAATTTCACCAATTGGCTATTTTTTGGGCTTTTTTCCAAAAAATAAATTCAGTATTTGGTCATTTTTAGTCTCTAATATCGCCTATATTTACATAAATATGTTTTTTTATCATAATATTAGCCAAAATTTACACATTTCAGTAGTAAATTGTATGTTTCATATTTAATATTCACCTACCTATCTATATACATTTTTTTTTCAATCCAAAATAATCGCCTAGGATACTATACTTAAGTATAATATTAGAATCCTTAAAAAATACCCTGTTAATCATACTATGAAAAAAATGCAATATTACATTACAGGGTTGCATGATTTGGAACCTAAACCTTAGTAACAAGTGTGGTGATATGAGCATATAAAAAGGAAAATAATATTGTAGTGATTAATTATTGTCTCTAACCCCATATGAGCTTATTAATCTTGTCATTCCTTATTTAAAGGATTCTAGTTGAGTTTCAAGGAAAAGTGGAAGTTTTAGCCATGTTTTCCTCATAAGAACATTTGGAACCCAAAGACCACATTTTCTAGCAAGTATTAGTTTACTTAGGAACAATAATATCACTGACATCCAAAATCCATACTGAAGACAACACAAGAGAGATGAACATCAAACAATGTTTTTGTTCAATTTCAATGAAGAGCCTCTCCAAATGAAATCCATAGTTTAGCCTCCCAGGGCCTTTTGTGCATAATTTATGTGTCCAAACGAATGTGTTTAGCCTACAAGGGCCTTTTGTGCATATTTTATGTGTCCAACCAAACGCATTTAGCCTCCAAACCAAGTGATTTGATCACTAGCTCATGAACCCAAAGATTTGTCTTTTTGCTATTCTTGGATAATATTTTCTTCAACATAACTCCTAGTCTACTTTAGTGTGAAAGTATTTTTCCTTCTTCTTTTCCTTATTCTTCATTGCATTTAGACCAATGAAATATTGTTTATCTTGTGGATATTCCTCTCTCATTCTCCATTTAGCATTTTGCAACAATAGTTTATCAATCATGGAGACAATAATGCAAGCACACAAGAGACACAAAGATTTACTTAGGGAAAACCATAAAGGTGAAAAACCCCAATAACTTCCTCAGAGATAGATACAGCAATGATACAACCAACCATGAGAGATATAACCTAGCAGCAGATCCTCCTCCTCCATAAGTGTGCCACTCCTCCTTGAGTGCATGAGTGAGAAGTGAGTGTGTAAATAGAGTGCCTCCCGCACTCTATTTATACTAGACTTGACTTGCCTTTTTACCTAACTCATGTAGGCTCGAACTTAACCACATAACATAATGCTGACTGGGCCAACCCCCAATAGGGTGGTCTAATAACCCTTTGACCCACATGGCCGACCCCCAATAGGGTGGTCTAATAACCCTTCGACCCACATGACTTATACAGGGCCGACCCCAACAAGGTGGTCTAATAACCCATCAAGTATAAGTTACGACACTTACAATATAAATAACGACACTTCCTTATAGAGGAATAATACCATCTCTATAGGAATACAATATACATATTTGTGAAATACATTCCGAAGTTACATATACATCAACACTCCCTCTTAACTAGGAAGGTATTTCTCAGCACAGTTCTTCTAGCACAAGTCATCTTCTCTGGATCATCGTCACTGGATAATCGTCATCGAGTCATCATCATCATCACTGCTGCTATCTCAATCAATCTCTGAATCTACTCGTCATAGGAAGTTCTACAGAGCCAGTCCTTTTTCATACTGGATGTAGGCCCACCACCTGTAGGTCTTCGTCATCACTGGCCATACTGTGGAATCCTCAGGACTTATTACGTGCGTCACAAAACCTCGAAAGAGCATCCCAGGATGTTACGGGTACACAACTCCGACCTGTAGGATCTCCCAGGGCGCCATTACATGTGACCCCACCACAAAACCTCGCAAGAGCATTTCAGGATGTTACGGGTACACAACTCCGACCTGAAATCTCCCAGGGAGCTATTACATGTGGTCCACCACAAAACCTCGCAAGAGCATCTCAGGATGTTACGGGTACACAACTCCGACCTGAAATCTCCCAGGGCGCTATTACATGTGGTCATGGCAAAACCTCGCAAGAGCATCCCAGGACTGATTACGGGCACACAGCCCAACCTATCGGATCTCCCAGGGCGCTATTACATGCCATAGGACAAAACCTCGCAAGAGCATCTGCCAGATATCCCAGGGCACTATTACATGCCATAGGCAAAACCTCGAAAGACTATCTGCAGATCTCCCAGGGCACCGAATTACATGTCCTCCCAGAGCAAAACCTCGAAAGAGCATTTGCCAGATGTCCCAGTGCACCGATATTACATGCCATAGGCAAAACCTCGAAAGACCATCTGCAAATCTCCCAGGGCACCGGATTACATGCTCATCTGCACAACCTGATCCATGGCCACAGAGTATCAACCTGATACTCACCATACATCATCCTGATGTATCCATGATCATCCTGATCATCATCACTTCAACGTCCTGCTGCATGTCATCTGGAGCAACATCCTGAAGCTCGTCATCTATGATCATCCTGATCATCATTGCAACATCCTGCTGCATGTCATCTGGAGCAACATCCTGAAGCTCATCATCTATGATCATCCTGATCATCACTGCAACATCCTGCTGCATGTCATCTGGAGCAACATCCTGAAGCTCGTCATCTATGATCATCCTGATCATCACTGCAACATCCTGCTGCATACCAAGTATCTACCTGATACATATCATCATACATGATCCTCCTAATCATCAATGTATCCACCTGATACAAATACAAATACATGATACATATCACCATACATGATCCACCTGATCACACAATGTATCCACCTGATACATATACAGATACATGGTCCAAGCATCCAACATGATGCATACATACATACATAAAATGATCCAACTGATCATATCCAGCATCCACATGATGCATACATACATACATAAAATGATCCAACTGATCATATCCAGCATCCACATGATGCGTACATACATACATAAAATGATCCAACTGATCATATCCAAGCAGAAACCAGAACATCATCCTGATTCTCATCATCCAACACTTACATCCACATCCATGTGAAGGATCCTCCTTCCAACATGCTTGGAATGGCTTCAGCAAATGTGTCCATCACTTCTTCCTCAAAGTGTCCTCGATCTGAAGAACGCCAAGCCTCTCTCTGAAGTACTCGAACTTCACTCTGGCTAGTGGGTTCGTCAGCACATCTGCAATCTGCTCGTCCGTCGCAACATATAGAAGCTTCACAACTCCTCTCTGCACCATATCCCTGATATAGTGATATTTGATCTCTATGTGTTTCGACCTGTCATGAAACACTGGGTTCTCGGACAGCTTCACACAACTCTTGTTATCACAGAAGATACCAGTAGCCTCCAACGGGAGATCAAATAACTCAGACAGTAGCTTCCGTATCCATACTACCTCACAACTAGCTGAACAGGCTGCAATATACTCTACCTCAGCTGTACTCAATGCTACACAGGACTGCTTCCTGCTAAACCAAGAGATCACACCTGATCCCATACTGAAGCAACACCCAGATGTGCTCTTCCTGTCTGCAGCATTGCCAGCCCAATCTGAATCAACATAACCCTGCAGGTTAAACTTTTGATTCACCTCATACTTGAGCCCATAATCCACTGTACCCTTCAGGTACCTCAGAACATGCTTTACAGCAACCAGGTGAACACTCCTCGGATCCGTCATGAACTGGCTCAATGTGTTCACAGTAAAGCAAATGTATGGTCTCGTGTTCGTCAGGTACATCAAGGATCCAATCATCTGATGATACATAGAGACATCAACCAGGTCAGATGAAGCATCACATAGAAGCTTCAGATTCGATGCCATAGGTGTGGCCATGGCCTTGCAATCCATCATCTCAAACCTCTTCAGGATCTCTACTGCATACTTCCCTTGTCCAAGGAAGATTCCTTCTGCCACACCTCCATGCCAAAAACAAATAGTGCATCATCTCCAAGTTCTTCATCTCGAACTCGGTAGTAAGCTTCCGCTGCGTGTCGGCAATCAAACTATTTTCACCTGTAACAAACAGGTTATCTGCATACAAAAGTAGTATCACTAAATTTCCTTCCTCAACCTTGTAGTAAAGGTTGGAATCCGCTTTACTCTTGGTAAAGCCCAAACTGGATAGAAGGCTGTCTATCATACCAAGTTCTGCACACATATATGACTACACCATGCTGTCTTGAAATCCATCTGGTGCATCTTCTATTTCATCACTTTTATATTTCTTAATGCTGCCATCTGCAACGTGCTTGATATGATAGTTCCATCTGGAAGTCATAACAAACTTCCCTTCAGGTTTTGGGACTACATCCCAAGCATCGTTCTTCATGATCGACGGATCATGGCATTCTATTTCTTCATCCCAGATCTTGGGAACTTCAATATCTTCAATAAATATCTTTGTTGCTGGAACAAATGTTGTAGTCCTTTTTGTAGGTGAAGATATGCGGTCTTTCCTACAAAATAGGTTAAATTGCATGATTAGAAACATCTCATAGTTTTCATAACAAATTCTTACACACAAAGAACTATGTCATACAGTCATGCAATTATCTTAGCCAATGCTTCAATACAACATTTATCCATATCCCGTAACTTTCTAGATGCCTTCCAATCTCTACCAGAACATTGTTAAGAGTGTGCACAACTCCCAACATGTCAGCAAAGAGGTTTCATTCTAGATAAGTAGCAATGGATGTTGTACAGTGCCATAGGCCACTTACCCATGTATATTAGTAGTATACTGTTCATCAATGCAACTATTCTAATATGCACAATACATATCCTAAGTCTAGGAACATGAGCATATACATCATTGAACAATTTTATTTAAACAGACAAATATGCAAGAAATTAAAATACTTATATTTGTTTGTTCGTTGGGTGGACTCCCTCTGAGTCTTTGCTTTCTTGTAGGAGCTGTTGAAGTAGCTTCTTCTACACCTTTCTGTTATGGAATGTAGAAAGATGGTCAACTCACTCTGAATATCTGCATCCTTGCAGAAACTACTGAAGTGTGCTCCTTTGCTTTCTTGCAGGAACAACTGGAGTGTGCTCCCTCTTGATCTTTGCTTCTTGGATTACCTGTTCTTGAACTCATATTCATCCTTGGTCCCTATGCATGCTTATTAGTATCATGATTTTGTTATCCTTGTGATCTCATATAAAATCATACATTCATTAGTATACTATTAAAACACAATAATCTCAAGCATGTATAGTCATGATCATTTCAAACAAAAATAATAAGCATTAGCATTCAAGTTTTATGTAGTATTCTTATGGTTAGTCAAATCATAAGAAACATAACATGTCTAAACCTGTAATTACTCAAACCTATGACTCTTCGGGTTAGTTGAATCATCAATCAAGATAACAGATATAATATGCATAAAACCTGTGATTATTCAAACCTATACCTTCATGATTCTTCTGGTTAGTCATATCATCAATTATGGTAAGAAACGTAATATGCATACAACCATGATTATTCAAACCTATGACTTCATGAATAATCATTATCAACAACGGTATAAGATCCTAACACAAGGTAGGATTCTAGCTTGATATAGGAAAAACATACCTGGATTAGCATGCTAGCTATTTATGTCTAACATACTCACATGATGTCTTCTTGTTCTTCTTCAATGACTTGTGCTAGTAACCTGTATATCTCATAGGTTAACTATTACAAAACCAAGTTATACATACCTCGTAAATGGATCTTCTATGAGATCTATGACAATGGATGAATCTTTGTCCTCATGTTATCATGACATATGTTCTTGGACCAGAACATAATTTGTCTTTCTTGGTGTACCTTTCATGTTAGTAGACAACATAAACTTCATACAACACCATAATGCATTAGTACAATCATAAGTGTCAACTCCCTAATCAATGAATATTTTCTATCGTGCATTCATAGTTTTATTAAGGTGATATGACAAGTCTAAAATCAAGATTGTACTAACCGTAATAACATGAATACAAACATACCATAAACTTAATCATGAACAAATATCGAAACATACCTCGATGAGTCATACCTGTCGAGATCGCTTGAAATCTTCTTATGTAAGGCCTTAGCCTCATCTCCCTCTGAAACAGGAACTTCTTCACTTATGCAGGTGACCAATCCATCTTCTTCTAGGATTAACCCAATCCACTTGATTTAAAGAACTAGAACTGGAGCTAGATATGGGTTTGTTAGAGAAACCCCAAAAATTCAAACTTTGAATTTCAAACTTCCGAAAGGATAGAAATATGCGCCTTGATGAGCTGATCAAGCTGGTATATTTAGAATTTGAAAACTGCAAAGTTTCACTCCTCAATTTTGCCTTTGAAACTTCTAGATTCACTGGACGTGACCCTGAACTGGGGTTTGATGAAGCCCACTCTTTTGCCCCATCAAAAGGTTTGATCTAAAGCTCTAAGCTTCTATTTTTCTGAGGAGCTTCCAGCCGTGGTCACGGATTTCAAAAATTCCCATTTTTATAGAAGCCCTAATTTTCCACTTTTCTGATCAAAGTCTCGAACTAGGGTTTGATCAAGCTCGGCCTTCTGCCCAACCAAAAATTCTGATCTTGGTTTCTAAATTTCTATTTTGATGAGTAGCATTCATCCGTGGTCTCCGATTACAAAAATTCCAACTTTCTCCAAAGCCCTAAATTCTGGAAGCCATGAATGAAGGTACTCAAACATAATTCTGTTTTGATAGAAATATGTACCTGATTGTTTCTGGTGTAACTCTGAAATTTTTGATCCACAGGGTCTGAAAACATTTCTTGAGATATCCTGACCTGTTATCTTTCCATCCTGACAGGTCTGAACTCAATTGGATTTTCTAAGAGAGAGTTATGCCAATTGTCGCAACGTGACCTATTTATGGGATGATACAGGAGAGGGAACTTGTACGGAGTGCCACGTGTCACTGGTTCACCTTCGGCCTCTGAAAAAGTTTTCTGAGATAGTAAAGTTTGTGTACTACCTGTCACTTTTTACGAAATTGCATTTAGAGCTTCCTAGCCCAAGTTATGACCTTTTTCCCAAGGTCACCTGATTTTAACTCAGATCTGGAAGAGGCAGAAACCCTATATTGCACAGATCATAAATCACAAAGTACAACGAATTAGAGGTTTTCCTTTGGACACAAGGTACCTGGAGATTTAATATTCGTCCTGTAACAATTTCAGATCTGAAAACTTCGCCAAAACGGATTTATAGCGAAAGTGATACGATGACTAGTTTTTGCTATATCAAGCCCTAGCATCGTAAGTGCAACAAGTGTCATACATGCCATATCATGCCTTCTTTCAGGCTAGCTCTGATACCATGTTAAATTTTTAGAATTTACTTCAATCTGATCTAGGATCTTAACTGAGAGAACAACATGTATAGCATATCAATCATGGAGACAATAATGCAAGCACACAAGAGACACAAAGATTTACTTAGGGAAAACCATAAAGGTGAAAAACCCCAGTAACTTCCTCAGAGATAGATACAGCAATGATACAACCAACCATGAGAGATATAACCTAGCAGCAGATCCTCCTCCTCCATAAGTGCGCCACTCCTCCTTGAGTGCATGAGTGAGAAGTGAGTGTGTAAATAGAGTGCCTCCCGCACTCTATTTATACTAGACTTGACTTGCCTTTTTACCTAACTCATGTAGGCTCGAACTTAACCACATAACATAATGCTGATTGGGCCGACCCCCAATAGGGTGGTCTAATAACCCTTTGACCCACATGGCCGACCCCCAATAGGGTGGTCTAATAACCCTTCGACCCACATGACTTATACAGGGCCGACCCCAACAAGGTGGTCTAATAACCCATCAAGTATAAGTTACGACACTTACAATATAAATAACGACACTTCCTTATAGAGGAATAATACCATCTCTATAGGAATACAATATACATATATGTGAAATACATTCCGAAGTTACATATACATCAACATTAAGACATTGAGTTTGCACATAATTTCACTATAAGACCTAACCAGAACCATATTACAAAATATCATATAGCATTAAAACATTAGAATCCACCTCTTATAGCATCAAGTATATGCATCTGCCGAGTACCATTGAAACCAAGAAATTGAATAATATCCATGTAATGGCAATGACATCTTATGTGTATGTGCTCCAATTCAATATTGAAAAAATCGGGTTTGGGAATAACTTGGGAGAGGTCAACAAATTAGAAAAAATTGGAATGACTTGACAAAAGATCGCAAGCAAGGAGAATAAATTGAAAGTTTGTAAGACTTGGTCCAAAAATTTTTCCATCTTGGGATTCAACGACTTGGCTAAACCTAGCTCAAGGCTCAATGAAACTAGGAAAATATAAAAAATTGAAAAAAAAACTCAAATTACACGAAATTTGGAGGTTTGCAAAATTTTGGAAAAATTCATTTTTAGGCAAGTTTAGCCCCACTTAATCATGTCCAAAGGCACTCTGAAATATTCACATGTCCCTGCCAAATATCACGACACTTAAATCTAGAAAAAAACAGAAACTTTGAAAAAACATAGGATGCTGCTCAAAATCACCTTGGGAACGACTCAATTTGGGGCATTGAACTTCTGAAGACATCAATAACATAATTTGAGAGATAGAGGCATCGCTCAGATAATCTGAATAAATAAAAGCAATCATGAATTGCCACCCAAATTGTGAGACTGTCATTTCTACACCGAATCTGAAATAGGCAGCTTTTGGAAGAGATAATCAAAGGTGGAATAAACAACAATTGAAAACATGTCCCATTCTGTCATTTTCAATTAAAATGAAGCAATTTATAATCTAATACCCATAGATGGATACAGGACTAGCATTGGCTTAACAACTAGACAGACTGAATGGTACTAAAAGTAGAATAAGCTGGCTAGTCATCATTTTATTTATGAAAGTGATGATCAAAAGAAATAGTTTTCAATAAAATATATTCCCCTGTGAGAAAAGAAATGCATCACTCCAGCTCTAAAATGTCTTTTCAAGGCTCAAACACACCAACAATTTGTTGGTATCTATAAAGAATGGATTTGCAAGCATGATAAGTCAATTTTCAAACTATCTAGAATAGATCCCATATCTCTAAACATCTCACAAATCAGCGATGCATACTATTTATTACAAATTGTACTTAAATCTGTCATCTGCTAATAAGAATCGATGTGAGAATTTACCAAATTCAAGGCAAAAATAAATGTTAAATTATTTTATTTGTTTCCAGGTATTTATCGTGGGGTAAACCCTAGGCATTTCCCCTCATTTCAAGGATGGTACCCAAGGTAAACCCTAGATTCTTCATGACAAATGCTAAATTATTTACAAGGCTAAAAATCATAATATACCCACTGCCACAAAAGGTGTAAAGCTATGAGACTCCATTGCAAACCAATAAATACAAGGATGTTAGTCTGGAAAATACATCAATTACCTTTGTAAAATATCGGCAACCATATGAACCTTCTGTGACAAGCATCAACATCAGATTTGGGTGAAAAAGTTTGCGTACAACAACATCATCATAAGGATCTTCACCTTCAGTTAAAAACACAATCTCATGTTCACTTATCTGCACACGACACCATCAAAATTGAATCTAAAGAGAAGTTAAAAATGATATATTTTCATAATTTTCATGTACTACTTGATTTAAGATCTAATCATTAAAGAGAGCTTCTCAATAAAAAAAAAGAAGATACAATGTTTTCCTAGTATACACATCAACTGTAAAAACGTTTATAACCATTACCTTTATAATATCTGCAAAAAACCAAATGCTCAAAATACCCACTCGAGTTGCATCTTCTGATGGCCATAATGGTAGCCTCAAATTAGGATCATATGAAAGAAGAACGCCATAATATTTTGCTATTTTCATTGCAGCCATATGTGCTGATTTACAAGGCTCTAAAATAAGGCTTATTGAACCATAGTGGAAATATTTTTTTGCTTGTATAGAGGAATAGCTAATAGCACAAATAGTTAAAAGCACATAAAGATGAAAACCATTAACAAAATAGGAGAAATCATATAATATAATAACCATTGAAAAAGACTAGAGAGTTTGAGAGCTTGAGCAAATATATTATATTAAAAGTTGTTCCATACTAGATAAGCTTGTTGCCGGCTGGGGAAGTTTTGAATGATACAGGGAGACTAGACAAAAAATTTATTTTCTGAAGATTGACTTTGACAAGGTATATGACAGAATTGAGTTGGATTTCATTCTTGATATGCTATCCTGGTTGGGATTTAGGAGTTTTTACTACAACAATAAGAACTTTCTTTTAGAATGCCTCAACCAGGGTTTATGCTAATGGCCTATTTTTAGAAGTAATTTTTCTTCAGTGATCATTGGGAAAGGATGTCCTTATGCCCCTATTTATTTTTTATTGCAACAAATGCATTGGGATACCTCCTTTGATCTTGAGTGCATGACGAAATCTAAGGCATCTTTATTTTTGGTGGCAGATCATTATTAAATATTGAATTTGTTGATGATTTAGTCCTAAATTTAGAGCTATCTCATAACTCAGTTGAAGGAACAAGGTGCAACCTGGAATGTTTTGCATATATGTCACAACACTGCATATATTTGCTCAATTATTTCTGCATAAATCTCATACATATCTTGAAGACTCATGCCACATCCTTGATGATGTTTTGCAACATAAATCACAAAAGAATTATTATTCATCACCATCTCATCTTTGCATTTCAATTCTGCTTGTGAAGACGAGTCTAAATATTTCTGGTTGATGTCGATTACTTTTGCCCATTCGATTGAAGTTGGTTCAAAACCAAGTTGTGTTTGCAAACTAGCCTTTATTTTCTCTACTTTCAGTAGGTCCTTCAGTCCCTTTGATAATTATACTTAGAAAATCTGATACAAGAGCATCTTTCTCTCACTGAGAATCTATAGTTTGAGTAGACCTAGGGTCTTATTATTAGTCGAAGGAGGAACTCAATTACAAACTTATTTGTAAAATATGGAAATTCTACATAGTTCATAAAGTTGGTCTTGGAAGGTTATAGAGGAATGAAGTGTCAATTAAAGAAGTAGTGAGTCATTGTATTAGTTCTGAGTCATATAAATAAGGTGTCGATATGAGTAGTGAGTTATAGTTTCGAATCTATAGTCTGAGAAGACCTAGGGTCTTATTATTAGTCGAAGGAGCAACTCAATTACAAACTTATTTGTAAAATATGGAAATTCTCCATAGTTCATAAAGTTGGTTTTGGAAGGTTCTAGACGAATGAAGTGTCAACTAAAGTAGTGAGTCATTGTATTAGTTATGAGTCATAGAAATTAGCTGTCCATATGAGTAGTGAGTTGTAGTTTCGAATCTCTATTCTTAGGAGTAGTTGTAGATTTATAGGAATTAGTTGCAAGAGTGTAGGTAGTTGTTTTGTGAGCTGGAAGTGAAGGCTTCCTTGTATAAAATGCAAGCTTGCAGGCAGGTTTAGTGTGGCCAAATGAAGTATGAATCAGGCCTTGAAGTGAAGACCGAAACATGAGATGTTTCTGAGGATAGGTATGTAGTACAGTTTTATTAAAGAAATAAAGTTTTCATTATGATAATTATCTCTGTGTTTATGTAATTGACGAATTCCAGTTTGTGTGCATATCTGGAATCAATGATAGATTAAAATGAATCTATTATATGAATGAGGTTAGTTCAGAAGGGTCTGAGACAATTAAGTGAGAGAAAAGGAGTTCCGTAGATGTGTATTTGTTCTACAAGATAGGTAGAAGGAGACTCTGGAGGAACAGAGTGAAGATCGAATTCAAGTTGGAATTCGTGAAGAGATCTATGTGTATGGTTATAAATATCTGTATTTCCAAATGTGACCGTGTGTAAAGAGAGCATCCGATTATTACCAAAGGGATGCCAAATCGAAGTAGAATATGGCAATTTGATCCAGCATTGAAGGGTAGATAATGAATATCTGAATATCCTTGGAATCTTGGATCAATATCTCGAACAGCTGAAGGTGTAACGATTTGGTGGTAATCGTTATAGGAAGAATGCACTAGAAAGGACTTATATAAACTAACAATTTTTAGCTAACATGAATTGAAATTGACAATTTTTAGCTAACATGACACAAAATATATGAACTTTTCAAAACTTTAATAGACTATCGAGTAGGTCAAATTCCTACAATTTTGTTAAAAAAATATGAACATGATCAGTACAACTAGCTGAACACAATGACACCAACTTCACAACATGACAATGCCAAAAGGGAAGGATGACAAATCTCCAAGAGTCAACTCAATCGACACACTATGATGACTGACATGATGCAACTTGGTGGATATGTCGAAAGGATAATACGAAAAAAAAATGGTGAAAAAAGATATCGACATGATAAGGACATTGAACTAGATATTATATGAATCCATCTACAATGTTACAATTTACTAAATTTTAACACTGCAGATGGATTCAGAGACCCCTTAACACCGCAGATGGATTCAGAGACCCCTTAACACTGCATATGGATTCAGAGACCCCATTTCTAGGGGTCTCTAGAAAGGCGGTCTCTGAATCCATCTACAATGTTAAAATTTAGTAAATCGTACAAATTCATTTTCAAAATTGTAATTTTCCATTTTCGGAGTGACACAACTAACAATGACCAAATAAATGACCAATTCATATTCTTAATGTTATTGTTATGCGGTCATTTTTAGTTTAATTACTTGTTATCTGGTCATATATTTTATCCCATGACCTAATTGGTCATTCTTCTGGTCGTTTTTAGTTGGCTCACTCAAGTTTGGTCATTTATGCCTTGAAAAAACTATGGTGACCAAATTTTTTGGTCGCCTGGTCATTTATCTATCATTTTCTACTAGTGAAAATAGTAGCGATTTGGTTTTGTGTAGTTATGAGGTCTATTCTTCCATCTTCTCTCTTGCTCTGTGATTGCACCAAGGGTGCTTGGTATTTCTCTATGATAATGAACCAAGGGTGCTTGATCTAATCTGATCATTGTAAAGACATTCTTCGCTATCTATCAATATTCTAAGGAATAGTTTGTTGGGGTTTTCTCCCCCAAGTACTAAAGGGTTTCCCCAGGGTAAATATTGTGTCTCATGTGAATGCTTATGCTTTTGCTTATTCATTGATTTCAAGTACTACTATAATTTGACATTAAGATACAAAATTAACATAGTAGGGGGGTTAGAGACAAAGGGAGAGCTAGGTGTGGTTGGAGAGAGAGGGAGAGAGAGGTGTGGTTAGAGAGAGAGAGAGAGAGAACAATAATTCACATGTGCATTAATAACACGCACACATTATTTTTCATATAAAATTATGCATGCATTATTAATTCGTGCACTTTTCAAATTTCAGAAAAGATTGGCATGAATGAATTTTTCCACCTACATAGTGGATGAGTTGTCCACTTTGGTTTTAGGTTTGGGTCTGCAACTAACAAAACACATCCATTTCTTCATTTCCCTATTTTTCAACTTGTGATCTACATATGTTAGAATGGTTTGTTGCTAATGAAATTGCACAAACTTATAGAGATTTATGTGTAGATTCCAATTTTATTTTTTATTTTTTTTTTTTGGGGGGGGGAGACAATATTGTTTTATTTATTTGTATTTGTTCATATGTCAAATTTCTAAAAAGACATCAGTTTCTTATTTTCTTTGTAACTTTGGATTAGTTCACCTGTTTTGAAAATGAAAAAGAACCCGCACAAGTGCAAACAAATACCTACACTCTAAAAACAAGTTCATTGATTGTGTAAAGACCCTCATAGTGGGTCCTAATGCTCCACCTTTGCTTTATGAGATTCACTGAATTTTATAATTTAAAAAAAAAATATAAAATTAACATTAAAAATTATGGAAAAATAGTGTCTTATATGAACCATTTGTTAACTACAACCCTGCAATTTATTTTTAAAAAAACTTTAGTGTTTACATATCAAACCCGGGGTCTAATGTGAACACATGAATTATGTTTTAGAAAAAAAAATAACATACCAATCTTAGGAGAACGCCATTTCCTCGGAGTTATAGTAATTTTACATAAATACAAGCTATATATTCTCGAAAAAAACTCAATTGTCTACATTTTTATCTTTTTACACCGTTGTTCCAAACCATTGTGCAAATACCTCTAATAGTTATTTTTAGTGATTTTATTTCTGTTTTTCCAGGTTTCCATTGCAACTAGTGTGTCATAATTGGGTAGCATTTCCTTACACCATCTCTTTGTATTGACAATTACAAAGAGAAACTGGCAGGTACCCATTGAATGAATTTGGGCAATTAACTTTTAGGATCAATGCTATAAAGGTATAATTGGTATTAACTAGGACCTTACTTGATTGCCTAATCTCTTCCAAAACTTAGAACATCTCATCTCCAATAAGATTAAAAAGGTGATTAATAATTGTATAGTACACTCGTCAGGTCTCGGTATTCCATCCTTCTCAAAAGAACACATTACCAACATAAGCTCCCTCTTTGTGATCAGCTAGAAACTAGTTTCATTTTTCTACTCTTCGATCAATCCAGGGAAAGAAAGAAACCACTATGATAATCTCCTTGAGATTGGTCTATTTGGGTTCCTTAAAAATGCTATTGAAAACCCAAACTCCTAGGTTCACCAAATTGAGAAAATTACTCACCTTTTGACCCTTCTCGTTCTTGAATTCCCAAGTAGTATTCTTATTTTTGTGATGACTTGCAAATGTATGGGAAAAATTCATAATCTTATCATCTATATCCAACCGCGTGGATCTACTCTTTATTAGCCACTCCATTTTATCATCCAAGGGATGCCTAGAATTCCTCACATCCAAGCACTTGATATATTCAATATCCTTCACATTCAATAAGAAGCTCATTGATATCTCCAACATATTAGACAAATCCATTTCAATCTCCTTCAAATCCTTCTCCTGACATTTGTGACATTCCACTATGTTGAGATATTGTAACTTCAAAGAATATTATATTTGTACTTTATTATTTTGGAGATGTTTCATTCCTCCTTGAAGATCTTATTGTATATCCGGAGATGTTTATTCCTCCGTCAGAATGTGGTAACTTGGGTTATTAGACTTCCCTAGTGGGGGTTGGCCCTGTATGTGTTATGTGGGTCAAAGGGTTATTAGACCACCCTAGAGGGGTCAGCCCAGTCAATTGTAGTGGGGTATTTAACCCACTGGTTAAATACGAGCCTACATGATTTGTGTAAAAGACAAGTCGGAGTAGTGTATAAATAGAGGAGGTGTATTCCTCATTTGACACACACTCACTCACTTGAGAGTGGCGCACTTGTGGAGGAGAGGTCTGCTATGGAGAAGGAGGAGCTTATGCTCAAGGTTACATCTTTGTATATTGCTGGTCATCTATATTGAGGAAGCTTTACTGGGTTTTCTACCCCATGAGTGTTTCCTAGGATAAATTTGTGTCTCTTGTGTTTATGCTGTGCTTGTTGTTTCTTCAGTGATCATGTATATGCTATTATTGTGAAATGGAATGCAATGCTGCTATTTTTTGTCTTAGCATATTAAATCTTAACACACTACCCATGCTAAATTATTTTTCTTAATCGATTGGAGTGACTAGATAAATTGATTAGAGGCTAGCACAATTACATTAGGATTATAGGGAATCTACTCATCTTTCACCAATGAATAGTGCTCTTCCTCCCATATCTAGGACCGGTTAAATTTAAAAGGGGCACTCAACTTCAATTTTGAACTAACAAAGTTGAAGAAAATGGGAAAATGGTTAGAGAAATGAGTAGTCCCAACCCAAGATTTGTACTTCTCCACCATTTGAATGAGATATGTGTGTACCTGAACTAGAACCAAACATTTTGAGACACCCTCATCCAGTGGATGATTGTTGCACTAATTTGGTTTTAACTCTGCTAGTTCCATGTCAAGTAGTCCTACTTGATTAAAATAGGAGAGGAAGTAACTAGCCAAAACATTAGGATGTGCATGATTCCTTCATATTTCTCTAAAATAGTTGTAAAATTACCCCCCCCCCCCCCCCCCCGAATTAAGTTTGGGGACATGAAACGATTGGGATGTGAATATTTCACTCCTGAAAATTGAGCTTCCCTTCATACGAGCCATAGATATTTAGGATCAACAACGATTTGTCCATATCTTTGGTTTGAATCCCTATACATAGTCCCAACAATGAATCTTAGTACAAAATATTGATCAATTACAAACATGTTATTTAATCTCAAAAGATGTGGGCATCCACCCAAAGTCCATTACTATCTAGCTAAGTTTCGTTAAGAGTTTTTTTCCTTTGGGTGATTTTATAAATTGTAAGCTTTTACATTTATAAGATGGAAATTATTTACAAAAGGTAACTTGGAAAGAAAATTCACCTTTTATTTTGATAATTATTGCTTGCTTCATTTCCACCTCCCATGAAACACAAAAGCCACATTCCAGTAAAGGAAATGTTCATTTTACTTTACCTTGTATTTCAACAATTACTGCTTGCATCATTTCCACCTCCCATGAAAATTCTACCTACATTTTTTATGCTAGCAACTCACAAAAGCCACATTTCAAGAAAGAAAATCTAACCTTAGATGTTGAAATTTCTTCTAAAATGACTATAAGTCTAAGAATTCAACAAATGCATCATTATACCTAAAGCCAATCAGGATTTTCAATTCAAGTTATTGATCTTGTAGGTTGATGAACTAATTCTCAAATTTCATTACCCATGTCATACATAGCATGTACACATGGTATTCTATTGTAATTTCATTATCATTTCTTTTGTGAACAAAATAAAAAGATGAGAAGCGAATAAGAGACAATTGTTGAGCATGAGAAAAAAAAAGTTTCCCCAACATCTAAGATTTTGTGAAATGTCAAAGGGTTTACAAAAGTGTCGATGTATAGGTAAAAAAGGTTGATATACTAAATTATTAAGGTGCTAGGACCACTTTTAGAACAAAGTGAGGATATTAATATTTCAAGTACTAATATCCTATTTGGCCAGCATAATATATAAAGTTGTATAACCTGTCAAAATCAAGTTAGCTTCTTATATTTATTACAAAAACATAGCCTATGGTTGTTCAAAAAAATTTGAGTTTCCTAAATGGGTTGTTTGCCTCTCATCCGTTTAACCACCAACAAAGAGTTCCAAAGACCTACAAATGGAAAATTTTCTTATGCATTAGATATCTAATATTGCTAAGGAGTTGATTATGCAAAGTATTCTTTATAGTCATACAAGGGTCATGTTGTCATCCTTACATATATTCTTGGATATTTATGGTGGTGTTGCATATTAATATCTAGGCTTTGTAGTTTCTAATGTTTAAACATAAATTATTATTCCCATAGTGAAGCAACAAAGTTGAGTGGTCAAAATTTATAGTGCCAATAAGAGCATATGAAACTACAAGTGGAGGATAAGAAAGGTAATTTTCCCAACTCAAATAATGTACACATGCATTGAAATTCCTATTTCTAGGTAGCACAACTCACACAACTAAATCTAAAAGAAAACAATCAATAGTAAAAAATCTAGAAAGACAATAAATTTTATTAGAATGGAAGGTTGTCCCTATTTCTTGTTGTAAAGAACATGAAGTTATGTATTATGCTTTCATTTTGAAATATAATAAAATAACACCTCGCATGGTAAGGAAATTATCGTTTTCTACAATACCATAGCTCATATATTTATGAATATCTCACAAGTTTCCAATACATATAGTGCATCCATACCCAACAAGTTGAAAGGATTCTTGATCTAAGTACTTATGCAGGCCAATACAAGCACACATAGTAATGATGTCAGATGACTTAAATAAACTATTATGATCATGATTTCTTTCATTTAGAACCTGAAAATAAATCTCGTTCAAGTACTTAGTAACAACTCCATATCCTAGGGCAAGGCTGGTCTTAACCCATGGCTTCACCTGGAAAATCAGTGGGAAATGCAAATTTAAAAGTAGTAATAACAAAGTTCACAAATTTATATACCAAATTTTGAGTAAGCTATAATTTAAAATGTCACACGTCATATTTGAAGTAGAATCAATAGAAAATATAAAAGCATATGAAATAAGCATCATCATCCATTTTTTTATTTCAAAATAGTAAATCCCTTTCTTAATTATTTTACAAAATTGAAATTCTTGTTCAATGAAGGAACACCTGCAAAATTGAGTATTGAGTATTGATTATTGTATTCAATAACATAAATAAGTGCAATTAACGTTAGGAAACAACAATAATATTATTTTTAAACAACTTGTGTTTAGTCAATGATGAAAGAACTATGCACATCTATACATATGAGTCCTTTTAATACTTGTCAAAACTATTAGGAAACATATTAATATCACCTTAAATCAAACCTTGTTGTCTTAGATGGAAGCATGGTAATTATCTTTGATTTCCTTAAGAGTAACCTGATTGTGTGGTCTAAAACAATCAGATGGTCAAAACACAATATTGCATATCAAAGTTTATAAACAAAACAAAGTCATTTAATTTTTTTTTTTTCAAAAGAAGGCTAAAAATTCACTTGGTTTTGTCCATAATCAAGTTTTTAAAACAACAAGTAGATGTTTAGGAAAACACTTACTCTGTAGGGAGTGATATACAAGGTTCAACAGATGAAGGATCCAATTACAAGTAGGATGAATAAGTCATCTCTATTTGTGGATGTAATTCAAGCAATTAATGAGACAAAATCATCAAATTATATCCCCATCCAAGAAAAAAGTATAGAGCAGGGTGCCTCATTATAGTCCACAATCATTTTGTTTCCATAAAGGTAGGGCTCAATCAACTTCACTTACAGATGATCCTAGAATGTATTAGTAGCAGAACAAATGTCAAATTCATCCAACTTAGAATGCAATTAGAGAAGAAAAAATAATCACTATCACATCAGTATGAATTGTCAACCTCGTCCGTCGGGGTGTAGACCAGTCGACAAAGCCTGTGTAAGACTTGTAAGAGGTCATTGGTTCAAACCTTGGATAACATGTGCGCCATTGTGGTGGGCTCGGTGATTGCACCTAGGGGTATAGTGGTAGTGGACAAGATTGGACTCCATGTCACGTGAGTACGAGCCCCATCCCAGTTGTCGATTCCCCTAGTACAAAAAAAATGAATTGTCAACCTCAAATACTATAGAGTAACATGATCTATAGGGAACAATTCCATGGTTAGCCCATACTATGGGGATTTGTTTGCAAAATGTTCTTGATCGGCAAGTGATAATTCACCCATACCATCACCTAAATTGATACAATTATAACAATAAGCATCAAATAGAAGGAATTCCAAAGGTTTATGTCAGTAATACCAAGCATTAATCATATATATTTAAATAAGTGAAACCATAGAAAAATGAGGAAAAGTGAGTACACAGGGAATGTGCTCAGTGAAACCTACCATAGCTCTTGGAAAATTTACCAACCAGGTCATGCTTTCACAATATTTGACACACCTTTATAACGAAGTCAGTAGTTGTCACTCCATTGTTCAAATTTCCAATTAATATGAAACCAACATCAGAAGGAAGAAACATACTCATTGACTGTGGCTACATATAGAAATGTTCATAAGTACATTAATTCCACAATATATTGACTCTATAAAATATTTTAGTGAGTCTTAGACCTATATGTAAACAAGAAAAAAATAGTTTAGTACATTTATAACTTAGTAAACATTCAAGAACTTAAATATATCACTAATTGTGCAATTTTAAATTAAATGACTAATGGCAGTAGGTAAAAGCATATTTAAATGAAGACAACATGTGGGGAAGAGATAAAGCGTAGAGGAGAAGATAAACTAAAGTTGGGATGCAAGTAAAGGTCTCACCTTTTAATATCATCGATGTTAGAATTGTGAAGCATGTTTGATGCAGGGGCATCGGTACCCAAGATCATCGATTGAAGGTAGGAAACTAAAGTTGCTTGGAGGGGAGTTGACGACCTCTAGGAAAGAACAGGGCAGTCGGTCCTAGATAACTGATGCTAAGTCAAATTAGTCGGAAGGATGAAGTCAACTTGAATTGCATCAACCAAGTCGCAGTTGAGATAAAAGAATAAAAGAAGGAATGGGTGAGGACCAGGTAGTCAGAGAGATCGGCAGGTCATCAAGCTAACAGGGTTAGAACTAGTTGGGGCAAGCCGAAAAGCATGCAAAGAAAAGTGGTGATTAACACCGATGCCGCAAAGAGATAGTCAGAATATTGGACAAAGGGATGAGATGACTGAAGCGTTTCCCTAGGCGACGTAAATGGTTGATATTTAGACTGACTGAAAGAGTCAAAGCACAAGAAAAATATCATTATAGAGGTAGATGAAGCAATAAATGTAGGAGTTATGGTGGTAGTCGAACTTGCCAGAGGGCACAACACACAAAGGGAATTTAGAAGAACTAGAGGTTTCTAGAAGAAGCAGAACAGGGAAATGAGGCAGTGGAGAAAATTATAAAAGCATATTGAGGAGAAGAAGAAGGGACTTCTATACTTTTGGATCGTGAAGCTCTAATTGTGCTTTTGAAACAACAAGAATAGAGATCGATTGTGTGACTGAAAACAAGGATTCACCTTGATTGTAAACAACATTGTAATTTGTTTTAAGAATTACTAAAAAAGGGAATTATTGGTGTCATTGTGTAAGTTACTATGTGCTATGTGGGTGTCCATTTGGGATATTGTTTTGCACTCTAACCTGTAACCCTATTTCATTTTTTCGGCTTGGTATCAAAGCGAGAGCATCTTGTTGGACAGTGGTGAAGAAATACAACTGCGGTTGGATGAGTAAATCTGTTGATTAAAGAGGGAAATGGCTCAATGAGGAATGAATGCATGGTAGAGGATGAATGCCACATGCAAGGGTGGTCATTGACCATGAAACATTCAAAGAATGCATCCAGATAATGAGAACTCCGAATAATGATTTGGTTGTTGTGAAGGAAGCTCAGAAGAGGGGTTTTTTTGTTGAAACCCTAGACCACAGTGATGTGGAGATTGAGGAGCAATATGTTCATGAGGAAGTAGAAGGAGATCCAGAGGATAGACTATTGAAGTTTCTATTTGAAATGAGGGGTAGATCCAATATGGAAGTGTCTACCTATGTAGGGAGCCTAACCCTAAATAGTTGATAGATTGGATAATATATATGGAGAAATACTTTGATATGGAACATATTGAATACCCAAAAAGGGTGAAAGTTGCATGTTTGAAGCTGAAAGGCCAGTCTTCATTGTGGTTGGACAATGTACATGCTGACAAAGTCAAGAAAGGCAAAGATAAAATTAAAACTTGGGACATAATGATTTCCAAGTTGATGAATAAATTTCTTCTCACTGATTACATGATAACGTTGTTCAGAAAAATGTAGAATCTGAGACAAAAGCAGCTAACTATTTAGGAATTCACTAAATAATTCTACAGGCTATCCATCAGATCAAGACAGATTGATGAGGGTGAGGAAGTTGGGGAAATATATGTCAATGGACTGAAATATGCCATGTAGGATGAGTTGAGCCTGTCTAGGTTTAAAATATTCAAAGGGGCTTACCATATATTTAAAGTAGAAGAGAATCTCTCAAGGAATACCTCTATAGCCAAGGGGAAAAATGTCGTTAGAGGAGGTGGAGGGAAATATACTTCCACTAGAGGGAAACGCATTGGGATGAAGAAATGAGGTAGCAGTGAAATCACGAGGGATGAAGGCACCCCAAGGAACCCTGCACCTAAATATAGAAGGGGTAGTGTCAGCTCCAAAGATAGAGGCATATTTGGAAGAAGAGGAACCATTGGAGGAAGAGCTGCAGATAGACCAAGTGTAGTCTACTACAAGTGTCAAGAAGTGGGACATAAAGCATATGAATGCCTGAAACATTTGCATGCATCAAGAAGAAAAGAGAACAAGGGTCAAGAAACCAAAATAAGTGAAGGTAGGACTGGTTCGAATGGAGGAGGAATCTATGAAAATTTCAACCAGGAAGGAGGTCATAAAATGATGATTAGAAAGACTTTGTTCCAACATGTTAGGCAAGAGGAGAAGGAACCAGTGAAAAAGAAGTCTATCTTTAGGACCATTGTTAAAATAGGAGGAAAGTTATGTTCCATGATAGTTGACTAAGGAAGTATAGAAATTTTTTTCTTGACTAAAGTCATAGAGAAATTGGGTTTTAAGTGTCAACCACACCCAAATGCCTATCGAGTTTCATGGTTGCAGAAGGGACATTATGTTACAGTTACTAAACAATGCATGATCAATTTTAAGATTGCCAATTATTATGATAGTGTGTTATGTGATGTGGTACCCATGGATGCTTGTCATCTTTTACTGGGAAGACCATGGTAGTATGACCGAAATATGATTTATTATGGCCATAGAAACACTATTAAAATGGTGAAATATGGCAAGAAAGGAAGGATGAATACCTTAAGACAGGACAATAATGAAAAAGGAAATGTGAATAACTATTGGGAGAAGAGAGTGTTGTTGTGTTCAGCCAAGGAATTCTTGAAGGAAGAACAAAACTAAAATTGTTGTTTTGCAGTCATCCCAAAAGGGTTAAGTGTGGAAATCCAAACAGAAAATATCCATGTTGAGGTTGGGGAAATGTTGATTGAGTTTAAAGGAGTTGTAGTAGACAAGATGCCAACGAGATTTCAACCATTAAGGAGAATTTCCCATCAAATCAACTTGATTCTAGATTCTAGTCTACCGAACAAGTTGCCACACAAGATGACATCGACTGAGAACGTTGAGTTGCACCGATAGGTCCAAGAACTTGTGGAAACCCTTGAAAGCCTTTAAGGTAAGATATTAAAAATATGTCAATGGTGCTCGAGAATGACATTGGTATGGAAGTTGTGGAAATCCTTTGTTCTTCAACATTGGTGGGTGAATTTTAGTTTAACGTCTATTATAAATTGGAGTTGTCAAGGTGGGTAGAAGAAAAATGGGTTAAGTTTTTAGGATACAAACTACTACAAGGAAAACACCCTCAAGTAGAGGTTTTTGCGGAAGATCCTATAAAAAGATCCCAAATGTCCATTTTGTGAAGAACCTGCAATAATTAATTAATGAAAATACACGAGATAGAAAAAATAATAGAACTCATAATTGCTTTTATTGATTGCAGGCCACTTCGAGGGGGCAACCTCCTTTGAGCAAGATCAATACAAATAACTTCACGGTACCTTCATTGGTCTCAACACAAACTTATATACTAATTCTAGGCGCCAATACCATGGGTCAATACGATGTGTCAATACAAACCACGGGCCAATACAAACTATGGATCAACAATTACTACGGGATGACTTACAAAGCATATGCGTCCAACAACAATAAGACAAACTATGGATCAACAAATACTACGGGACGACTTACAAAGCATATGCGTCCAACAAAAATATACTAACAAAGTAAATAGAAGGGTTGACATGGGTTCCTAACATCCCCTCTCCCTTAGAAAAAGCTTTGTCCTCAAAGCTTTAGATGTGGAATTTGATGCAGAATCTGAAGGAGTGGTTCCCTTGTAGCATCCTTGGGTTGCATTCCAGGCCATTGACGCCTTGTGAGTTTCAGGGAGGGTTGCTTGGAAGGTTGTAGACGAAGAAGAACCATATCAGCTACGTGAAAAGTGCACTCAGAATGGTGCTGATCGGCTTGTTGTTTCATTTGAATTCTTTCCATGTGAAGATTGTCCTGCAGAATGAGAAGAACCTGATCATGGTTTCGAAGAATCGAGTCAATTGCCTAAACTGGGGAGCTGCTGAGGGTGTATGGAAGAAGAATTGGTGGTGTCTGTCCATAGACTGCTTCATATGGTGTCCTTTTAGATGTGGTATTGTACCAGTGGAGCACTTCTAGGAAATCCATAGAAATAGTTGTCCAAATCTATGTAGGGATGGGCAAGGGTTCGAGCAATCCCGAAAGGAGTTTCATTTCACCCTTGTTGACCTTAAAAGTATCACAGTCAGCCACCATCTATTGAATTGTCATTTTCAGTCCCTGCCAAAAGAAGTTACATTGTTCCCGGTCATACATTTTGAGGAACCCGGAGTGCCCTGCTGATGAAGAAGCATGGAGTTCATAGAAGAGATAGCCCCGTTGAACAGATTGCAACCAATTTGGAACAAGTAGAGAAATAGTTGTAAGAGAAACTCGGTCATCAATTGTGCGAGAAGGATCATCTGCCACCATATTGTCCTTACCCTTCTTGTAAGTGATCGCATAGGCATAACCCATGAGTTGGATAACCCATTTCAGGTGTGCTGGGGAGGAGACCCATTGTTCCAGGAAATTTTCCAGACACTGGAGGTCAGTCTTGATGCATAAATAATTCCCTAATAGGTATGGCTGCCACTTATGTACTGCATGCAAAATAGCCATCATTTCCTGCTGAGATGTATATGCAGCTAAATTCTTACCGGAAAGGTCTCTTGAAGGCGATAAGCCCACTGGTTCAACAAGGACACCTGCATATCTATGCAAGGAAGTAGGGGAGACTGTTGATGGGTGCATATGAATGGAATGGAGTTGAGTGATGACACCATGTGAATTCTTCTTAAGGATCTTTTACAGGCGATGTGAACTGATTATGTGGAGAGACCCTTGTTGTAATCCCTTAACTTTGTGTTGTTTCCCATTGACTGAAAACTGCATCCAAAGTTGAGCAAAATCCCATAACATGGGGCCAAGTGTGCGTAACCATTGAATGCCCAAAACCACATCACATCCTCCTAGGGACAGGGCAAACATGTCAGAGCGCAGGTTATAATCTTCCAGAGAGATATGCACATTTTGACACTTCCCCTTGCAAGGTAAGGTGCCCCCATTGGCAACCGTGACTTCAAAGTTGGAGCAAGGATGGACAAAACAATCAGCATGTTTGGCGATCCAAGGGTCAATGAAGTTATGAGTGCTACCGAAATCAATGAGTATTGTAAGAGGAAGCTTCTTGAAGTAACTCCTGGCCCGCATTGTTTGAGGGGTGGTGATGCCAGATAAAGCATGGAGAGATATATCTAGTTGTTCATCCTGAGATGGGGGGTCAATAGGAAGCTCCTGAATGTCGACCTGATCATCCATTGTATCTAGAGTTTCTTCACCAATTGTGTAGGCAGGCAAAGAATCCATATCCAAGAGATAGAGCTTTTGTTGAACACATCTATGTCCTCAAGTGAATTTCTCATCACAATTATAACAAAGCCCTTTCTCTCTGTGTTCCTACATCTTTGTTTCAGACAAATTCTTGATAAGAGTTGGTCGAGGAGCTAGCAGGATGGGAGGTCGTTGAGAACCCATATTTCAAAAGGGAACAAAAGTGGGTTTGGAGCGTTGTTGGGCTACAATCTTGTCTTCTGCCAACTTAGCCAACCTTAGGACTTCCATCATTGTGTTGGGACAGAACATTTTAACCTCTGACCAGATTTCATCCTTAAGACCACTGATAAAACAACTCCTGTAGAATTCATCAGACAATTCTTCTATGTGATTGGCTAATTTCTCAAATTCTGTCTGATACTCTCTCATAGTGCCACTTTGACGAAGTTTAATGAGTGCTCCGGTGAAGTCATCAAAAGCACTAGGACCAAATCGTTGCAAAAGGAGTTGGCAAAAATCTGTCCATTTTGGCTCGTCATGAGCCTTGATGTACCAACGGTACCATTGAAGGGCTTCCTGTTCCAAATGAAAGGATGCAAGTGGAACCTTTTGGACATCAAAAGTATTATGCAGATTGAAATACTGGTCTGCATGATAGATCCATCAAGTTGGATCAGTACCATTGAAGGAAAGAAATTCAAGCTTTGGACCATGGAAATTTCTGGAAGAAGAGAACCCATTGGCTGTAGAAGATTCTTGATGTTGGCTATTGTTCATGGTTGAATGCTGAAGATGGAGGCTGAGAAATTTTTCATCCAGATCTTGGAGTTTGGTTTGGATGGCTACAAGTGCTTCCTCCATGGTTTTTTCTCTTGTGCGGGTGACAACCATAACCAATAGTTTTTTTTTAGCGGGGGGGGGGGGGGGACTGGATAGAAAAACACAAACAAAATCTTATTTAGTAAAGGGAAATTTGGATTTGGGAAAAACTCGGAGGGGTAATTGGGGTTTGACTAGGTTTTGGACACTTTCTGATGGATAGGGAAGCAAAAAATGGGGATTTTAGAAGCGGGGTGAAAGAATGAGAAAATTTGTCAAAGAGGGACAAAGAAGCAGAAATAGGGAATGAACAGGGTGGCAAAATTTGGACGTAAGTGGGTGAAAATTGAAGAAGTTATGGTAAACCCTAAAAAACGACAAATGTGGGATTTTTGGCTTTGGGAAGTGGAATTTGGGATAGGGTCCCCAGGAATAAAATATGCAGAATGGGATTGCAGGGTTTCAGTGAAGTTTTAGGGAAAACAGAGTCAACACAAGGGAGATATGGCGAAAAAACAGTTTGTTAGTTTTTTTTTTTTTTTTAAATTTTTCTAATTTTTCAGAATGGATCTGAAACAGCTTTCGGAATGGATCAGAAACAGAGGGATCTGGAACGGCTCAGAATGGATTGAAAACGGTTGGATCTTAAATGAATTTGAGAATGGATCTGAATCGACTTTCAGAATGGATCTGCAACGGCGCGGAAGTGATCGAAAATAGATGGATCTGCAATGGCGCAGAAGTGATTGACAACAGTTCAGTTGAAAATAGATATGGACCCCAAGTATGTTCGGATTCCTATCGGTTCAGGGGATTCACTCGGTCACCAATGCTGTCTGACGACTTGCGTATTGGGGCAGTACCCCTCACTCCATGGCTCAGGTAAAACTGATAACCGCTTTGCCACAAACGATGACTCTTGGTTTACCTCACGGGTGGGAACTAGTCAATCAGGTAGGGGTTGTTGCCCTTTTCGCTAGCAGGTCCTCTCAATGGGCCAGCTACTTTGGGTTTCCTGTGGTACTCCTTACAATGCATTTTAGGGCTGATGCCCAAGTACTACCCATAGTTAAGCGGATAGGCATTATTCCCAGATCCGAAGCTGCAACAGATGCAAAAAAAATTTTGGCAGAAATTTCACCCAGCGAGCCCAAGAAAGTGCTATGATACGAGATGTGAAGAACCTGCAACAATTAATTAATGAAAATACACGAGATAGCAGAAATAACAGAACTCAGAATCACTTTTATTGATCACAGGCCACTTCGAGGGGGAAACCTCCTTCGAGCAAGCTCAATACAAATAACTTCACGGTACCTTCATTGGTCTCAACACAAACTTATATACTAAGTCTAGGTGCCAATACCATGGGTCAATACCATGTGTCAATATAAACCATGGGCCAATACAAACTATGGATCAACAATTACTACGGGATGACTTACAAAGCATATGCGTCCAACAACAATAAGACAAACTATGGATCAACAAATACTACAGAACGACTTACAAAGCATATGCATCCAACAACAATATACTAACAAAGTAAATAAAAGGGTTGACATGGGTTCCTAACACATTTATAGTGGAGGTCTCTAGTGGAGTAATGTAGGAGGAGGTTTTAACAGATGTTTTTGTATGGTGCTTTTATACATACCAAATGCACTGGTGCGCTTTAAGTATATATGCAGTAGTGAAAAGTATAAAACAATGTACCAATACTAAAAATCCCCATTCAATGTGGAGAAAAATATTTCTTTTATATTTCAACCACCAACACAAATCAGTATGTGCAATACATACCTACGCACCGGTGCGTAACTACACTTAATGCACTGGGTTAGTAAAAAAAACCTCTTCCTGGAAAATATGTTTTAAAAAAACAAAAATAACAACAAATACAGTGAGTTATATATGTACTAAAGCACCAGGTCATTGTTTATATTAGAGAATTGGTGAAAAACAATTTTTATAAATTACTATATCCCTCTGTGGTGCATTTTGTTGTTACAATAACACCTATACATCCTGTAATTAAGGGCATCAACGAAGGGAAAACTTAAAACAATTGTTGAACATAATTTGTTTTTTTTATATATTAAAAAATGGTACATTTATATCTTCCCAAATCACTGGTGTATCGTATACTTGGGAGCACCGCATTAGGTTAAAATTAAAAATGCTAGTAGAATTTTTTAAATAATTTAATATTCACACATCATGTTTTTATTTAACTATTTAACACATCGGTGAGTTTTATAGTAGAGAGAACCATGCTAGGGTTGAATTGAAAATTTGTGGGTCGTAATTTTTTATGTTTTATATGCACTTAGGAATTCACAATGCACACATGCATCTTGTTATCGGGCACACCATAACAAGGTAAAATAAAAAAGTTACTAGACATTAAAATCATTTTCACTATCTTCTAGTGTTGTATACCTCTAAAGCATTGGTGCTACTCTTGCCTCCATGAAGCACCATGCCATTGGTGCTTCCCATGCTTGAATTTCTCCCATCCATTAATGCTTGCTACATGGCTTTGGAATTTTTCCAAATAGTGGGTAAATTTGGTTTTTCGGTCTACGTGGCAGGCATGCCTCCCGGGCATGCAAATTTCGAGGTAATGCCTTTTTACCTTCTAATTTAAACTTTTAGTGGATTAAAATTTAAAATTAACCTTAAATTTCCATACTTAAAAAAAATTAAAATTCCAACGTGGTGCATTCAACTTGTTTGGCTTGCACCATGATAACAGTGCACCTTGAAAATTTACAGGGTGCACCGGGAACATGGTGGCTAATGCATGTTAACTATAGCGCACTATTACTATGGTGCACTATATGTTAAATAATGCACTGCATCAACTAAATTAAAATTCACAACCATGTTTCCGGTGCATCATTTTAAATGGTGCACCAGTGCCAATATCCACAAAAAGTATCGATGCATGATCTTATTATAAACACATTAGTCAAACCACAATGGAAACAAATGATATATTTCACAACATACATTGGTGCATTTAATTAATATGTCCACACTGTAAACATTGCTATGTTTAGTTTAATGTACTAGGCCTATTGTGGAGGAAGTGCACTGTTTAGACAGTGTGTCCACTCTTATAATACACAACAACCAAGATTAAAAAAAAAAATTCGTCATCATCTACCTTCTTGTTTTGACACATGGCCACACTGGTCCTGGTGCTTTAAAAACTAGTGTGTGCATTGTTCGTTGTGCGGACACATATGTATAAAGCACTGGTGCTCCCTACTTCGGGATGCACCATTATAAAAATTATAAAAATATTTTGGACGATGTGTATTAGAATGATATACACACCTCCATGGTTCTTGTATTAATACACATGCATTGTTGCATCTATTTTATAAATCGCATAGTGTATAGATATTTTTAAAAATAATTGTTGTGTCTTTAGTGCATTCATGATCTAGTAGTGCACCATTGGGGGTGATCTGTATATTCCAAAGCACCATGGGTATTGCTTCACATTTTTTGAGGTGTGCCACTATGGAAATTCATGTTTTATGAGAAAAAAATATTTCACAACATGCATCGGTGGATTTAATTAATAATTACACACCGTAAACGATGTTGCATTTAGTTATATGCACCAAGCATATTGTTGAGGAAGTGCACTATCCAGACGATATGCTCAATCTTATAATACACACTGAACTGGCTTCGAAATTTTTTTTTGTCACCATATACCATCTTATTTTCACACACGGCGATGCCAGTCCCAGTGCTTTGAAAACTAATGTGTGCATCGTTCGCTGTGCGGACACGTCTATTTAAAGAACCAATGCTCCCTACTTAGGGACACCCTATGATAATAATTATAAAAATAATTTGGATGGTGTGTACTAGAATCATATATTTACCATCACGGTGCTTTTATTATTACAAACACATTAATGTGTCTTGTTTATAAAGTGCACTATGTATAGTTATTTTTAAAAATAATTGTTTTTGTGTCTTTGGTGTGTTGCTTATCTAGAAGTGCACCAATAGTGGTGTGCTATATACACAAAAGCACTACGAATGGTGCTTGACAGTTTTCGGGTGATCTGCTATGTAAATTCATGTTTTTTAAAGAAAAAAATTATTTATTCATATTAATAAATAAAATGATCATTTAATGAATTTCTTTTATGTTTTATATATACATTTCTATATCTATGTAAGAGACTGATGGAAGTTATATGTGAATCAGAGACGCCAGGGGTGAGAACAACAATTACAACAATATGCGAGAGTGGATCTATACAATGTTGTACAGGAGTGGGAGCCCATAGAGAGGGAGAGAGACTTGTACCCTCGTCCTATTACCACACAGACACGAGGCCTCTTGAGGGTTGTTGGCCTCCTCAATTTATATCAGGAGGCTACATCCATAAGTGGAAACTCAATATTTTTGGCATAGTTGATATGTCATTGGGATCAATGTAGAAAAGCGTTTCGGTTTTGTGCCAATCTGTGGTTTCATTCCACAAAGGAGGGAATCTAATTCATCATTGGGATATCTAGGAGAAGGGAGTATTTTCCCCTATTCCCTGATGTCCCACTTGGTGTCGTAGTAGAGATTTTTCTTGGGTACTCTCAGAGATATATCAATGACTAGGTCATTGACCCTACTATTTTTTAAGTTTCCAGAGGACAACAACATATTGCTTCTTTTGGTGCATAGGAGGTTAAGTTCCTCTCTCTTTTTCTTATGATGGTGGCACACTCCAGCACTGATGGGAAGAGAATTAGTTTCCCTCTATTGCATTATGTTGATTTTTCAGTGCATAGACCTAGATTCATTAGGTGGTTTGCCATTTTTTGGTGATAGTTTTGTTTTTCTCTGGATTGATGTCGTGCAGAGTTTGAGGGGAGGGTCAACTTCCATTTTGCTTCATAGATTTTTCGCTTATTTTTTGATACGTTTATGGTCACGAGACCATAATTTGATGACTGACCTCCTATGGAGATGAACGAGGTGCAAATGCATACATGGGGACATATGTTTCCCAAGAGGGGACAACCAAAGTTCTCTACGAGGATCACCTCGGAGGTACTGGAGTTACTAGCTAGTGAGGATGATCATACATTGGACCTTATTCCATATCCTTATGCATAGTTGCACTAGAGAGGATGTCACAATGTATTTTGCATACATGATGAGCCACCATATGATATATTTTATGTTTAAATTAATCTATTTTCATTTTATTTACTTACTTAAATCAAATGGAATTTATTCTAACATGTTATTTAAATTGTTTTATTAGATTGTTTAATGAAATTGTCACAATTATTGTTGTGCACTATATATTTTGGCACCTATGATGGGGCAGTGCAGGAGGATGAGGATATGGAGGATCCTGAGTTGCCTCTTTTACCAAGACCAACAGGTGATAGGTTTCAGGAGGATGTGGCAGATAGGTTATCCACATTGTTGGCTCGACAAGGATTCCACCATGTATGGGTTTAGGAGATCGTATGAGACCTTGACCTAGTAGAGTTATGGAGGATGATTCCTCTTGATATGAGGCATTTGATGTGGTATATCGTTGGTTCATCCAACCTTATAGCTTCTAGGATGGATAACCATCCTACATCTGATGAGGGTGAAAATCCTCCTCCTTCACCTCCTCGTTCTCATCATCGAGATGACCGAGATTCGACATCTCATCGACCACCACCTACTCCTCATCATCATCATGATGACCGGTTGGTGTGATAGATGATGTTAGGTAATGTTTACATTGTATGTTAGGTAATGTTTACATTGTATGTTAGATTATGTTAGCTAATTTTTTATGTGTATGTAATATGGTGGTTACGTTTGATAGGTGATGATAGATGTGTATGTTAGATGATGTTTATTAGATGTGTGTGATGGTTAAGTTAGATGATGTTTATGTTTTTTAGGTGGTGGTGATGATGATGGTATGTTAGATGATGTTATGTGATTTTAGATGATATTACTAGATATTTATCTTAGACGATGTTAAGTAATATTAGATGTGAACGTTCGTGTTTGCTAGATGTGTATGTTGGATATGATTGTTAGACGTGTATCAAAACAAATTCCTCCAATTTTATATTGTTGCATAAAAATAATGTATATTAAATTGTGAAAAACATCATGCATGTTTATTTTGAAAAATTGAAAGGTGTTTATTAAAAAACATCAATGATAACTTCTTCCTTAGTGTAGTTATTGTCATATTGTTACGATTAATGTAAACAATTTTGTAAACTTATATTATAAAATAAAATAGAGAAAGATTTGACATTTAATATCTTGATTATATTTAAATTAATTGATTTTAAAAATTATTTTAATATTACATTCCATTTCATTTCGTTATAACAAATATTTGTTTATACTAATTTATCGTGAACTTCTTAACTTACAATTAATGCATCTAAATTTTACATGTAATTAAGCAAAAGTCATAGTTAATCATGAAAATGGATTGTTATGATTAGAAACGTGTTTTAATTAAACCATTACTAATAATAATGCCACTTTTATAACAATAAAACAACATAAGAAAATTCTATTACAATGCAAAATGAAAATAAATTATGTAAGGTTGACTAAAATAATAATAAACATGATACACACTGAGTTATATTTTTACAATATAATCCCTATAAACCATATAACCCTTACCTATAAAATATATCCCATAACAATTAATAACTCTTAATCCCTCACCCATAACACTTATCTATAAAATGTCCAAATCCATGTCAATATCTTTAGTTTAGATGACAATGTTAAATATGTTGCACACATTAATCTCTTAATAAATTATGGGTGTTCACGACTTTGATTTGTAGATTTTGTTATGGGCATTCTCCTTCCTTTTTGTGGCATATAACATTATTGACAAATACAAATGTTTATTGTTATTTCTATAACTTTTATTTCATCAACCATATTTAAAATAGAATTATTTGTTGCAGTACTACAAACTGAGATCTACACACTATTATTTACTATAAAAGTGTTTTCATTATGTCAAACCCCTGAAATGTTTCATTCACACTTGATGTAATTAAAACCCCTCAAATTTTTCAATAACACTTGAAGTAATCAAGGGAGCTTATCTAACTTTAGAAATTTAATTAATCATAAAAATATCTTTTAGAAATTTGTAAAAATAAGTTTGAACTATTAAAAATCATCCTTTCTATTTTTACATTTTTGTTTTGAAAAATAAGTTTGAATTATTAAAAATACTCCTCCCTATTTGTAAATTGGTGTACTTATATGAAAATATAATTTTTATTTTGTAGGAGAAAAGAAGAAGATCTCTATATCATAAAAAAAACATGATTTGTATAGTTATACAATTTTTTATAAATAAAAAGTATATATTCCTATATATAATTATAATTATCTAGTCCCAAAAATAATTAGATTTTTTATATTTTATATTGTTACAACATGTTTAAATTTTTTTGTCGATACCACAAATCATTAACCTTATTATTATTTACTACTTGGTGAGAAACACAAGAACCATCAAATAAATATGCAAAATGCACTAAAACATCAAATTAAAAGCTCATCGAATGTTTTTTATCAAATATTTCATCATTTATCAAACCCTTTTTGCAAACTACCAAGTGCCAATGTATGTTTCTTCCATGTGGAAAAATGCCATCTTTACTCCTTTGTTGATGTAGGGTATCAAATTCTTCATTGGAATTGGTATCAAATTGATTTGAAAATTTATATTAATTAAAATTCACTAACGATAAAATTATTTACATTTAATCTTAAAATGATTTTTTATTCTATTTAATATTATGCAGTGCCCGATTTTTACTTTGGACCTTGACAGTTATACTATGTTATTATTTGAGTTCAACTCCGAGTGACCCGGTTATGTGTTAAAATGACTTGGCATTGGAATTTGACAACTAGTACATTTTGAATGTTTCAAGTTATTTCTTATGAATAAGAGGAATGACAATAAATAGATGTTATGCTTCCATGAAATTGATGAAATGATGTTTAATAAATGAAAATGTGTTTTATACATTATATATCATGTGCTTTGACGAGTTGAAAAGTGTGATAGGGAAAAAAAGGTGTGTTTGATGTAAGGTTGCATCGATACCATGCAGACACCAAATTGAATATGGCATCTGCGTCAGGTGATGTTAATATTGTGTAATATGATGTATTATATTTTATACTTAGAATGTTTTGATGTGCGTGATATTTTTACATGCAGATCCGGGATCGTGATTTCCAATTGTTCCACATTAAGGTAATGAGATTGATTGGACAAGAAATACCTGTAAGAATAGCTATGTATTCCATGCAATGGGTTGAAAAGCGAGAAGGATGTTTCCTATGAGTTGCATGTTGTTGTGAGGGTAGGCCTCAAACTTGATCACTCACGAGGATCCACTGGAGGGTGCGCAATAAGGACACGACCTTATTCCCCATGAACCATGAGTCTCTCAACAGGGTCGACATGATTGAGTTAATGTGGTCTCATCCGTTGGACTAATCCCCACCATCGAAAAAGGGATATTTGAAGGGCATGGAGGAAGTCTTGGCACACCCTTGAAATTCCCATCATAATGCAATGCCTTGATAAATAAAAAACACTATGGGGTAAAAAATTTATATTAAAAAGAAATGAAATGGGTTTAAATAATTATGACCAAATAGGAAAAGCATCAATTGTAAATTGTAAATGGAATTAACTTGTGAATAAAGAAAAATGATTGAATTATTAAATTAAGATTTAGTGAACTCAAAGCACACACACACAAAGATAGGAGAAATCAAGAAATAAAGGAAACATCTAACAGAGAATCTAGGAAAATATGTGAGGATAAATATTTAATAAATGAATGGAAAATATGAATTAGTTGTGCAAAGTGGCACATGGGTGTGTGAATATTAAAACAAAAAGGTATTTTAATAATTCATAATTATGCATGTGTGAGACACTTGGTAAGGTTATCAAGGATATAAAGAGAGGAGGATAACATGAAGTTCACACACCTCTTTCCCTATTATTGGATGGCATAGATGATGTCAATTTTGTTTGATGAATGTTGGGAGTTTTGTTCATTATTGTGTGAACAGAGTTGGTAACTCCTTAGTGCAATCTACGCACTCTAACTATGCTATCTGAATTCTTCCCCTTCATCCACATTATAGCTTGGGGGTCCCAGGGGAAGAAGATTACCCTTTGGGAGTTGGTAGGGTGGTATCTAGTGGATGTGTACAACAATTGGCAATTGAAGGAAGTGGAATTGCAAGGGAAATATGCCACCTAACGCTGATCGACAGCATCGGATCGAGGTGAGTTTGATGTTGTGAATTTCAATCTAATGGATTTTAAATTATTCTTGATGTTCATGTTGAAAATGAAAAATTTCTTTATGTATGTTCGTAGTCTTTAAAGTTCATGCATTTATATTGTGAGGCTCTTGTAGATTCCCTGGAGGGCCCTACATTTGGTATCATAGGATGGTTCAACTCTAGTACCTTGTTGGTTGTGGAGCTAGATCTTATAGTCTCATAGATGATATTGTCTCAGTTGTGCACCTCAAAGGACTGCGCACTCATTCACCAACAGTTTTTGGGCCCATGGTTTTGGGTAACCCATGGTATTTTCCCATTGTATTTCCCTTATAAAAGAAAGACATTATAACACAGATAGGGTTGATGTATTAGGTATTATGCACTGTAAAGATGTCTGAGATCAAGAAGAGAGACTGTGAGATAGTGAAGAGGAAGTGCAGCGGCTGTGCTGCAGTTTGTATCCCTTCACTTTGTTGGATGGTATAATAATAAGGGCTAACAACTTTAGTGTGGACGTAGCCAATCTTGGGTGAACCAAGATATATCTGTGTCTCTCTTGTAATGTGTATGTGTGATTATATTTGCATTTATGTTTATTGTTATTTCTCTGTGATCCTGTTTTTCTAACAATTGGTATCAGAGCCAAAGGTCTATTTGGCAGAGAAACCCACATGAAACTAGGGTTTCTAGTTCGAGTGGGAGCAATGGCAGAAGAAGGAAAGTTTAAGGTTGAGAATTTTAATGGCCAAAAATTCTAGTTATGGAAGATGCAAATGGAGGACTATATGTACCAGAAGTATCTATTCCTACTGTTGGTAGGAAGAGCAAAGCAGCCGTCGGCCATGAAGGACGAAGAATGGGAGGTTCTTGATAGAAAGGCTCTGGGAACAATGCGACTGAGCCTGGGTTCGTCGGTGGCTTTCAATATCTCAAAAGAAATGACAACAGAGGGTTTGATGAGCGCATTGGGTAAGCTATATGAAAAACCCTCGACCTCCAACAAGGTATTTCTAATGAAGCGTTTATTTAATATGAAGATGTCTGAAGGTGGATTTGTTACCGATCATTTAAATGAATTTAATACGGTTACAAATCAACTAAGTTCTATAAGTGTGAACTTCAATTATGAGTTTAGGGATCTTCTAATCTTATGTTCATTGCCAGAAAGCTGGAATAGCTTGGTCATGGCTGTAAGTAACTCTGTCTCTGGTTCAAACACCTTGAAATTTGATGATGTTATTGGTGTTATTCTTAGCGAGGAAATGCGAAGAAAAAGCACAGGTGAGACATCAGGTAATGCGTTGACCATGGAGAGCAGGGGAAGACAAAAGGAGAGAGGAAAGAACCAAGGTAATCATGGCAAGTCTAAAACGGGAAGATCCAAGTCCAGACTGGGAAAGATAGAGTGTTGGAACTGTGGAAAGAAAGGACATCTGAAGAAATATTGCATATCTCTAAAGAAGAAAGGAGATGCACAACAAGAAACTACCCAGGAAGCAAATGTAGTAGGTGATGTGTTATAAGATGCTTTGATTCTTGCATTAGATAATACTAGTGATTATTGGGTAGTAGATTCAAGGGCTTCATGTCATGTTACACCTCATAGGAAATATTTTCATGATTATGTTCCAGGCGATTTTGGACATGTTTTATTGGGTGATGATGAGCCATGTAAAATTGTTGGAATGGGTAATGTATGGATAAAATTTAAGAATGGAACTGATTGGCTGCTAAAAGATGTTAGGCATATTCCTGCTATGAAAAGAAATCTGATCTCAACAGGGTAGTTGGGAGATGGCGGCTGTCAATCTACATTTGGAGAATAGTGGTGGAAGATCACTAAAGGATCAATGGTGATAGCAAAAGGAGACAGGGTAGTTACGTTGTATTTATGTCCTCATAATACTGACCATTCTATCTCTCTAGCTTCCACAGGAATAGATACAACATTGTGGCATCATAGGCTTGACCACATGCGTGAGAAGGGGATGCAGATTCTCCACTCAAGGAAATTGCTACTAGATTTGAACCAGGTAAGTTTGGAATTCTGTTAGAACTGTGTTTATGGAAAACAGAAGAGAGTCATATTTCTCAGGGTTAGGAAATAGAAGAAGAATGAAAAGTTAGAGCTTGTGCATATAGATGTATGGAGACCGGATTAGGTACAATATCTTGGTGGCTCTCATTATTATGTTACATTTATTGATGATGCAACTAGGAAAAGTTGGGTTTATTGCATTAGACAGAAATCTGATGTGTTTGCTACTTTTAAGAAGTGGAAATCTTTGATTGAGAATGAGACAGGAAAAAGGTTGAAGTGTCTCAGATCTGATAATGGAGGTGAGTAATGCGGCAAGGAGTTTGATATTTACTATTCATACCATGGGATTCGTAGAGAGAAGATAGTCCCAGCACAAGAAAATGGTGTGTCTGAAAAGATGAACAAAATGATCATGGAGCGTGCAAGGTGTATGAGATTGCATGCAGGGTTTCCCTTACAGTTTTGGGCAGATGTTGTAAATACTATTGTTTATTTAATAAACATAGGACCTTCAAGTGCTTTGGATGGTGGTATTCTAGGGGAGGCATGGACAGGTAAAAAGGTAAACTACCCATTTTTGAGAACGTTTGGTGGTGAAGCATTTGTCCATATTGATAAAGACAATAGAACAAAGCTTGAAGCTAAATCCAAGAAATGTACCTTTCTTGGATATGGGATTGATGATTTTGGTTATCGCTTATGGGATTATGAAAATAACAAAATTATCAGGAGTAGAGATGTGATATTCAATGAAAAGGTCATGTATAAAGATCAGTTGCAGGGAAATAAACAACAAAAGGAAACCACAAAGTACACAGTACTTGATGAAATTGAAGAAAATGAAGTTCCAAAGGTGCCATAAAAACAAGAACAGCAGCAAGTACCTGAAACTCCTGCAACTACAAGAAGATCTACCAGATTAAGTAGACTCCCTCAACGATACTCTCCTTCAATGTATTATATATTGATGACTGAAGCTAGTGAGCCAGAGTGTTATGAAGAAGCAATGCAGGTGGAAACTAGAAAGAAGTGGGAGAAAGGCATGAATGAGGAGATGGACTCATTGGTAGGAAACCAGACTTGGGATTTGGTTCAGTTGCCTGCTGGTAAAAGAGCATTGCAGAACAAATGGATTTATAGGTTAAAGGAAGAAGAATGAGGTAAGAAGCAGTATAAGGCGAGACTTGTTGTAAAGGGGTTTGTACAAGTGAAAGGTATAGATTTTGATGAAATATTTTCTCCTGTTGTTAATATGGCTTCAATTAGGAATATTTTAAGTCTAGTGGCGGTAGAAGATTTGCATCTTGAACAGTTAGATGTAAAAACATCCTTTCTCCATGGGGTTTTGGAGGAAGATATATATATGCAGCAGCCACAAGGGTATGAGGTCAAAGGTAAGGAGAACTTGGTATGCAGGTTGAAAAAGAGCTTGTATGGCTTGAAGCAAGCTCCAAGGCAGTGGTATTTAAAATTTGACAGGTTTATGACAGAACAAGGTTATAGTACATGTCATTCTGACCACTGTGTTTATTTCAAGGGGCTAGATAATGAAAGATATATTATCTTGTTATTGTATGTGGATGACATGCTTGTTGCAGGGTCTAACATGCAGGATATAAATGTGCTCAAAAGGAATTTAGCTAATTCATTTGAGATGAAGGATTTGGGTACTGCAAAGCAAATCCTTGGTATGAGAATAACAAGAGATAGGAAAAATCACAAATTGACATTGTCTCAGGGTCAGTACATACAAAAGGTGTTGGAGAGGTTCAGAATGCAGAATGCAAAACCAGTTAGTACACCTTTGGCCAGACATTTCAGTCTGAGTAAGTCAATGTGTCCCAAGACACAGGAAGAGACAGATTACATGTCTAAGATTCCCTATCAATCAACAATTGGCAGCTTGATGTATGCCATGGTGTGCACAAAACCAGATATTGCACATGCAGTGGGAGTTGTGAGCAGATATATGAACAATCCAGGTAAAGAACATTGAAAGGAAGTATAGTGGATTCTTAGGTATTTAAGAGGTACTACCACTCAGGAATTATGTTTTGGAGGTTCAGACACTATTCTATAGGGATATGTTGATGCAGATATGGCAGGTGATAAGGATAGCAGGAAGAGCACCACAGGGTATGTGTTTACTATAGGTGGAACAGCAGTAAGTTGGATTTCGAGATTGCAAAAGGTTGTTGCACTTTCAACAATGGAAGTAGAGTATGTTGCTATTACAGAGGCTAGTAAAGAGATGATTTGGTTGCATAGGTTTATGGAGGAAGAGGGTAAGAATCAGAAGGATAGCAGGTTGTATAGTGACAGCTAGAGTGCTATTCATCTTGCAAAGAACTCAACATTCCATTCCAGGACTAAACATATACAACTCAAGTACCATTTCATACGCTCTGTTCTGGAAGATGAACTGTTGAAGCTGGAAAAGATACATACTAGCCAAAATCCTGCAGACATGTTCATAAAGGTAGTGACCAGAGAGAAACTGAGTTCCTGCTTGGTTTCAATTGGCCTTCTAGCATGAAGGTGAAGATGAGAAATTTGCCAAGTCCAAGGTCCATCAAGTGCATCAGCGGTGGAGTTGTTTTGATTAGTCTCCAAGTGGGATATTGTTGGTTGTGGAGCCAGATATTCCAGTCTCATAGATGATATTGTCTCAGTCGTGCACCTCAAAGGATTGTACACTCATTCGCCAATAGTTTTTGGGCACATGGTTTTAGGTAACCCGTGGTATTTTCCCATTGTATTTCCCTTATAAAAGAAAGACATTGTAACATGGCTAGGGTTGATGTATTAGGTATTATACATTGTAAATATATCTGAGATCAAGAAGAGAGACTGTGAGACAGTGAAGAGGAAGTGCAGCGGCTGTGCTGCAGGTTCTATCCCTTCACTTTGCTAGACGGTATAATAATAAGGACTGAAAACTTCAGTGTGGACGTAGCCCATCTTGGGTGAACCACGATATATCTGTGTCTCTCTTGTAATGTGTATGTGTGATTATATTTTCATTTCTGTTTATTGTTATTGCTCTGCGATCCTGTTTTTGTAACAGACCTAATGTTCACCTCACTAGTCAACTATTTTTCACTCTTTTCGATTGTTGTAATTAATTATGTGCTTGCCTAAGAAGATTAAGTCATGTCAGGTTGTTCCTAAAATCCTTAGGTTGGTGCAATTTGCTAACTATTTTAGTAGAGATCTATCATTTGAATCATAAAGGCCGTGTTTAAATTTTGAGATCTATAATTTGAATTTAAATTGCTAAGTTTACTAGTTTATTATAGAATCATTTTTCAATTTATAAAGGTTGAGTTCAACCTCGACTAGCGATCTGTGGATCGAATTTAAAACGTGGAGTTAACCTTCTATTAGATATTTGTTAATAGAACACAATGTTCAGTGTAAATTTTGTTAAAGATCTATTAATCGAACCATATCATTGCTTATCATGGAAGCTGGGATCTAAACATGCCCATACTATACATTCAATGTCCGTATAATAACTATTGATCAATCTTATTGTTGCCTAGTCAATGTTGTGTTAAATTGAGCTTATTTTCAAGGAGACTACCCTTCGTACTCCTTGTCAATTTGATAATTGTTCTACTTTGGTAAGTTATCCATTAGATGAAGGAATTGAAAGGAGAAAAGGTTCTCTGTGAAAACTAAGATATATTATCCATATTATCATTCATGTAATGAGATACAACACCAAAACCAATAGAAACAATAAAAAATTATTCTCCACTATCTTGTGTTGTCCTTCAAAATCCACTTTCCAAAACTTGAAAGTGTATGTTGACTCAAAATATGTTTTTTTAAGTAGTTATGATGCAATGAAAACATAGGTTTTGCATTGTACATAACAATAAAATTGAGAGACCGATCAATATATATATTCCCATTGTGTGGAAGGTAGCTACAATATAAATAGCTACAAACAAGAAAAGAGGTAGGGATGTAGAGTTCTCAACTGTGCCCAAAATTAAAAGAAATACTTCCATGAAAATGCCCAAGGAATTTGCTTCATCTCATGAAGATGAAAATGAGAGTAAAATACAATCCAAAGAGAAATATTTCATGCACTTGACGTCACGAATGAGTGCAGAAAAGAAAATACTTCAAATTGTTCCTTAATGTCCAAGAAAAAAGTTAGGTGTGAGCCCCTTAGGAAAAGAGGTAATGAATTACACTGCCAACTTCCTAATGGCCATTACGGTCCTTTCCTCCTCAGGCATAAACTAGGCAAATCCCGTGAATTATAGGAGGAGGCTCTCGATTCTACAATTTGTGGAGATTTCAATGAAATTGATTCTTGTTATAAGAATTTAGGTGCATTGAATTGGGTATGGGGATAGCTTAATGGGAAATATATATGAAAGAAGAAGAGGAAGGAAATGAGGCTTCAAAAGAAATATGGGATGGTAAATTCCTTATGTCAAAGAGTGTATAAATTATTTGATGGCTATCGAGAAAGGAATGTTTAAGCCCTTAATGTAGTTAATATAGGTAAAAGATAGTCTTAAGCGAATCATTGACCAGGAAAATGAATAGCTCTTTACTTATACCACATGCTTATAGCCCATTATGGTTTAGCTATGTGGATTGATGGAAAATGCAAGATTGATGACACTATGTCCTTATTTAAGAAATTTAACTCAATAGTTAATGTATATAGATAAGAGATACCAAACTAGATATGAGATCAATGACAACATGTCCTTCACAATGTCAGGAACTTAAATTCGATGATAGCATGTCCTTATGAATGTCAGAAACTTAAATTAATAGTTAATGCAAATAGATAGGTGGCAATTTTAATCTTTTTTCATTTTTTATTTAATTTTGTATGATTTTTTAAAAATAAAATGTCATCTCCAGGCAAGGATGATTTATCAAATCAAGCCTTCCAACCAATCAAAAAATAAGAATTTTGAATTTCGTAAACTAATAAAATTATTTTACTATTTAAAGAAATAAAGTTAATAATTGTATTTTACAAAACATTGGAAAGTAACTATAAATCTTATAAAAATATATTAAGAAGTCAACTAAGCATGGACACCCAAACAATCACTATACTCCCTGCATGGAAAGGACTAATAAGGAGATATATGATGGCACATGTTATCCCCCGAGATGTTCTAGGCTGGAATTAGGACATCATGCTAGGGCATGATGAGGCTCAATTATTATAGATTTAGAGCTAAATCTTTTATTGTGTGGTTTAATTTGATTTTCTTGAAGAAAATATTTGAAGGAATGGTAGTGTTGGAATAACACATATGTGAGGTTTTGTTTCTATAGGAATCTAATGACCCACATATTCAACTTTTAGAGAAGATGAATGGTGAATTTAGCATATGAAAATGGCTACTGCGAGTTTCCCACCAACTGAATGGAAAATATTATGTTACACAAGGTGAATAGTGTATCAGTCATAGCAATGTTTTTGAAGGAAAAACAATACTTGGCCAGGGTGTTGGATACTCTGTTATTATTGGCTTTGGGGCCTTCTTCATTGTTTTCACTCATTTATGATACACAGAGTTCGATAGGTCTTGATTGTTTTTCCTTCATGTTCTATACATAAATGCAGCTTCAAGTAATAACTAAATTTGGGAGAAATCAGTATCTTGAATTACATATAGATAGATAGATATATGTGTGAGCCATTTGACAATGAAACATGTGTAGGCCATGTGATCAAATACTAGTTCGCCCAGACTTTGGTCATCACCTCAAATCATTTGATAGGTTTGGTAATTGAATGTTTCATAGAAATCATGCTTCAAAATCATCAATAATCAGTGGGAATACCCACCACTAGAATCTCTATGCTTGCTTCTCAAGCTACTATCTAAACTTAGTACAACATCACATAATGTAGAAATCCATTAAATGAATTTAATTGATTTCTTGGGAAGACAAATATGTAGAGAAAAATCTCCAAAATTGTGGAACTTATGTATGTAATTAGAGGTGGAATCTAGAATGACATTGTAACAATTGAAATTGGTAGGCGGCCAATGCTGACCTATCAAGCCCATGTGAGAATGTGGATGCCTACATTTGATCTTGAGCTGAAAATAAAAGTCTTAGTTGAATACTAAAGACATGGGTGTTGGAGTTCTACCTTTGAAATTACCTTTGTGGCTTCTCTAGAATACCATCCAAATGTCTTTGGATATATATTTTATGTAGCTCTAACCTTAAACACTACCTCTAACCTTAAACACTACATTTAGCTAGAGATAGAATATACTGTAAAAGGGACCTGATAAAATAAGATGTGGAATAAGAAGCGGAATGTATTCTTCTGTTCCTAAGAAATTAATCCAAAGTATTTTAAAGAGAATATAATATTTTTATTTTTATTTTGGGGTAAGTGCCTCACGAAACATTCCCATAGGTTTGAGGGATAATTATACGGCCCAAGAGTTGCACCTAGTCTCATTCCTTTGAATTTCATTCCATATGGGTGGGGTAGATCACAACGAGAATAGAATCCTGGTGGATAGATTAACAATCTTCCAACCCACCAGTGAACCAACACACTGTTGGCAATCCTTTGAGCAATTGAAAGGATATATTAACCATTGTCCTGACATTTCAAGATATGATACTAATCATTAAATATTTTGATGGATTTGACATGGTGCATTCTTGTAGGTTGTAGATTAATGATTTGATTGGACCCTTGGAGAAATAACATTCATTTAACTTTGTGAATGCTTCTAGTCCATGATTTATCCTTAAATTGTCGTGATCTCATCGATTGAATAGGTGCATCAAAATGAAGCAAATAATATATGCTTGTAGAAGTTTTTTTTTCATTCCATGCTATGACATGGACCATTCTTGTAAGTCTAAGGAAAATGACATACACATTTTTGGACCATTGAGACTATGAATCCCAACTGTGCATTATTGTATCCCCACTTAACTATGGGAAACCATCAAACTTGGCCAACACACACACACTATTGTAGGGATTTATTGTAGTGCCCCATTTTGTCATTGACTTTTGACATTGATTGCAACACTATTATATGAGGGCATTCAATTTCAAATGACCCGGTTATGTGTGGATTCAACCTAGAATTTCTATGTCATGTTATTATTTGAGGGCATTCACTTCAAATGACCCGTCCATGTGTGGAACTAGTAATCTGACTATTACAGATTATTGTTTTAAAACTATCTATTATTAGACCATGTTATGGTGATGCTCAGTATTGTGTTATTCTGATGGTTCCGATGTTGATTGAATGTTTAGATGATATTGTTCATTGATGATTGAATATTTATAATGTGAAATTATGAAATGCATATGTTTATGTTTTGGATAGCATGTACTATGATGGGTCGTTGAGTGTGACACGAAAGACAGGTAAATGTGACGCAATGATGGTTTCAATACTGCGTGGACTTCAGGCTGGGTTAGGTATCATTGACACGTGATGTCAATCTAGTATATATGTTACATTATGAATTTTATTTAAAATATTTGATGTGCATGGTGTTTATGTGTAGGTGTTGAATTACGATTTCCAATCGGTCCACATCAGGTAACAAGGTTGAAATGAGATATGATGTAAGTCTAGCATTGCCCACACCGCGAGTTGAGAAAGAGAGAGAGAGAGAGACAGAGACAGAGGCTCTTTCTCGTCATATGTGTGTTTCCACAGATTCAATCACTTGTGAAGAACCTACTGGGGAGCACGCAGTAAGGTTGCGATCTTATTCCCTGGGAACCACTAGTCCCTCGACAGGGTTGACCGAACTGAGTTAACAATGTCTAATTTGTCGTACAAAATCCCCACCAAAGAGGGAGTATCTGAAGGGCATGTATAGAGCATGGAACCCTTGATATCCTCGCCGCAAGAGAAAATCAACAATTAAAAATTAAAATTATTATTGGGGGAAATAAAATATTTCTAAAATATTTAGAAATAAATTTTAGTTAATTTTCATCTCAAATTAATTAAGCGATATGTAGGAATTTGTGAAAAATGAAAAATGAAGAAAAATAACAAATTTTAAACTGAAAATTAAAAATATAAAAGAAATCCTTAAAGGAGGAAATCAGGGAAACTCAACTAATGTGGGTCTCAGTTAAGAAAATAAATAAAATAAAACAATTAGAGAAGCTAACAAAATTGAGATTGGGTGGGTGAATAAGAAATTAAAAGAAATTAAAAGAATTCAAAAATTAATGCATGGATGCATGACGGGTTTTCAAAAATTTATAAAGAGATGGAGAGGCAATAAGGCTCTTATCTTTTACCCTAGTACTGGACAGTAGAGGCTCTTTCACACTTTGAGGTGACTGTTAGAGGGTGTGGTTCACATGGGTACGAGGGAGGTTGGGAGCCTTGCATCAGTAGCCTATGTACCGAAGTTCTTGATAGCATTCAATTCATCATCTTCATTGTAGCTTGGGGTTCCGGGGGAAGAAGAGTACCCATTGGGTACAGTAGGGTGGAAGCCAGTGAACCTACTGTGATTGGAAAATAAACAATGAAACTTGCGATGGATATTTGGAAACCACTTCAACCTTCGGCAACTACGAGATTGACATGTATTTTATAATTAATGATTTCTGATTATTAATTGTCGTAGTGTGATTTGCTTTAAAATATGGAGTGTAGATGTATAGATCTACTATTTTCGAATATTTTGCTTGTCTAGGTCATGGATCTATCTTGTAGTTAAGAAGAAATATATTTATGTTGCTTATGGTTTAGATATTTTTTGTGCATATTTGCATGTTTACTAAGTAGTTTATCCACGACCTCGGCAGGTCCCTACATTTGGTATCATATGTTGTGTGTTTGTATCAGGATTCATCACTTGATCATGATCGTGCCGGTTCAACCTCCAGGAACCACTCCAAACCTGCAACCATGAGATGAAACTATTGTTTTTAATGAAGAAAAATATATTTTATGTTAAATTAGTTCACATCAATATGGTGTTTGAATCTAGACCAAAATTCTATAGATGATAGAGTTGTGGTTAAATTGTATAATTGCTATATGTTATATCTTCATTACAGTTCATGTATATATGAATACATGTGCTAGATATTCAGTTACAGATGTTTATATATGGAATCTTTTGAAGGCTCGAAATGTGGATCTTTGTATGTGAGTAGGTTTATGATACTTGCTTAAAGTCTGATAGGTATATGGGTGATTCCACAAAGGTGGTTCACCATTTTTGGCGGATGGAAGCTAAAAAAATTGTTTTTCGAACCCTCGATCGAGGTTTTAAAATCTTGATCGAGGGTTTTAAAATACCTCAATCGAGGGTTTTAAAACCCTCGATCGAGCTTTTGAAAATACCTCGATCGAGGGTTTTAAAATCCCCGATCAAGCTTTTGAAAAGCTCGCAAAAGCTCAATCTAGCTTTTGAAAAACATAAAAAGGCTCATTTTAGGCCCTCGATCGAGGGTTTTAAAATACCTCGATCGAGGTCTTGTTAAACCCTCAATCAAGGTGTTGTTAACCCCTCGATCGAGGGCTTAAAAAATAGGCCGAGAGCCCTTTTCACTGCAGAATGAAAGTTTTATTTGCCTTCCACAGAGTTAAACCATGTCATTAAATGCTCATTAATGAGCGGACTTGATACCATTGGATTCGTCAATGAATCCTCTATCTAGATATATAAAATTTATGAATTTTTATCTTCATATGTCTTTTGTTTTTAAATTTCTACTAAAACTTGCCCTAAAAAACCCTGTTGACAATTTCGATTGAGCTCAAACATAAATCCACAAAATTCAAAATACACATCCAAAAAATTTGAAAAAATACACAAGCCCTAGATAAACGCGTCCTCTTTAAAATGGTATTTTTAGTTTTGCAAATTATGTAAAAAATGAAAAGATTTCGTGCACGCACACACATGTGTGCAAAATGCGACTTAAATATTCATTGGTAATTTTCAAAAAATTAATAATAAATATATTTTTTCGAGAAAAATTAAAAGAAAAATATGTAAGCCCTAGTGCATTCTGTTTAGATCATGTTCACATATTTCATTTTTTAAAATTATTACTTTAACATTAAATTATTGTGCACGCACAAAAACTACTTGTTAATTTCTCTTCAATTTTTTAAGTACACACGTTTCATTAAATGAAAATTCGACATGATATATGACATTGGTATATTTCGAAAAAAATATTATTGGAAAGCCAACATAATTCTCTACATTTCATTTTTCAACCGCATGTCAAAATTCATGTGGCAAGTATGAGTTTCAAGGGATTCAATTTAATACATGGGTAAAATTTCTGTTTTTCACCGTCATATTTGGCCAAAGAGAGTTACCCATCTTCATGGAATCACCCATATATTACATATAATTTGGTAACTTCTTAACATCTAGAAAGATATCTTCACAAGTAAATTGATCTCTAGAAATCCTTGGAAGGTGGAAGGTGGTAGTGTAGATCATAAGTTGTAAATCTGCATATGTAGTTACATAATTAGTAATGGGGATCTAGGTTTGCAGCTATATATATATATATGCAATTACGCAAGTCTGTGGTGCAAATCGAACATGTGAAACCATAGGACCCTTATTTGTATCGTATTGAACTCAAAGTACATATTTGTTGTGAAAATCATGTTTATACCTTCCGATAGGCTACCATGCATTAGTGTCGATGTTCACCAAATGGATCCATTTTATAATCTACGAAGGTATCCTTGTGAATAAATGTCTATCTCTGTTAAATTTACCCTTTAGCATAATCAAGTTATGATTAATTTATATTATATATTTGGCATGTAATTCCATGACTATTATCCAAAGGGGCTTCATGCGATGAGTAGGTCGGGTCACCTTTGTTTGGAAAACAATTGAAATCACACCCATATTTAGATGCAAATATAAGGGATAAGGTTAAATCAATATTTTATAGCTATGAGGATTTCTTGGAGAAATTTTATGTAGATTTACATTACATAGGCCTATAAGTAGTAAATCTGAAGAAAAAAAATGAAAAAAAAAACTTAATTGATAACCATCATGGAGCATTCATAGCATGGACCAGCGTAGATCCATCTCAAACCCAGATCTATTAAGCACCGAGAGGGATCCAATTTCTTGAGGTGTAATTTTTTTTGTTTTATCTTAATTTTTTTACACATTGAGAAAAAAATTACCCCTCAAGAAATTGGATCTCTTTTAATTTTTTAATTATTTTTATTTTTATTTTTGATAAGTTATGAGTGAACATGAAATTTTTAATTATGATTTTTTTTAAGTTATGAGCCAACATGGAAACGTAACATGACAAACGTGACAAATGTGACAAACGTTACAACATCTCACCCATACTGGGTTGTAACGTAACGTGACAAACGTGACAAATGTGACAAATGTTACAACATCTCCCCCATACTGGGTTGTAACGTAACATGACAAACGTGACAAATGTGACAAACGTTACAACATCTCCCCCATACTGGGTTGTAACGTAACGTGACAAACGTGACAAATGTGACATGTGACATCCGTTATAGGATCTCCCCCATACTATTACTTTTTACATTTTATTACTTTTGAAAACGTTACATGTGACATCCATTACAGGATCTCCCCCATATTGGGTTGTAAGCACCTCGTTTACACTCGGTGCAATAAAGGCAACCTCTAGAGCGACAAGGAATAAATCCTTAGAGGAAGATAGACACAAACCAATAAAAATTTTTAAGTAGTCATTATACAACTATATACATGTCGTACATGCAAGCAATTTCAGGTCAAGGGGCTCGCACCTATCTTATATTTTAGGTATATGAAAAGATCCTTTTAAAGGAAATTAGTTCCTTACTGTATATCTAAAAGTAGCATACAAATGGGATTTTTTCATTTATAGTCCAAATATAGATGAGTTGCAGTCTGCCTGGTAACTTTTAGGGAATTTACTAGGCATGTCTTTCTCCAAACACGTATTTATGTATCTTAATATAAAATCCAATGTATATTTCTGAAACAAATGGAAAGTCATTTTCCCTATCCTTACTCAAAACACCCTTGTGAGTCTATTTGGATGTTCATTTGTACAAATTCAGGAACAGAATCCATGTGTTTTAATATACCCATAAAGTTTGTTAAAAAGGCATGTGTATGTGACTTTCAAAACAAGTACATTAATCTTGCAAAAGAACATGGCCACATGCATTTTAAACACAAAAATACATGTTCGGAATCTAATAACTGTAGCCATGCAACCTTAGTTGGATATACATATAAGAAGGGATTCCATTACATGTTGTCTTGCTGTTATGGGATCGAGATTGCTTCTCTTCTATATTCATGCCCTCTTTGCTTCTGCATTACTTCAAGGTCGATCCGAGATAACAATATTTCGACTACAAGGTACTCCTTGAAACTAAGAACATAAACTTGGACAAGCTAGCTATTGGCTTAACCCAATCAAGTGGATGCTAAGATTTTTATATGAATAGTTGGCATATTGATCAAGGTAGGAGCAACAACTGGTAATAAGTACTTTTATATAACAATAAGTGAATGTGCATGCAGTATGGTGATCCATAAGAGAGATTACATGCTTATGTTGCCAATAAGTAGGATTATGTACACCACACGTGTAGACATATGATGCTTAAATATGATGAAGGTCTATGGTTGAAAAGTTAATTATATTATGGTTGTTAAACGAGAAGTTTTCATATGGGTTCTATATGCTAGGATGGTCAAAGGAATTATGGTATGGGTGGAATTTATATATAATCCAAGAAAGTTAGGGCAAAGAAAATGTGTTAGGATGAGGATACAATTACATTTTATGTATGTTAATATTTTTTTATATGCAATTGATTTTTATCAAGGTATTGTGTTTTCACATAAATAACTAATATATGATTAATATATGATCAAGTTCAATTGATGTGTATGAATTCATTGTGTTATTCTATAATGAATTGATGGGTGTTTTTATGAAGATGGTTACACTTTTGGCCAAAAAGTGACGATGAAAATTTAAGTTTTTACTCATTCATTAAAATCGGAGACCTCAAAACTAATATATGCCTTGTGAATTTCAACATGCAACAAAAAACAAAAATTGTAGGGAATTATGTCATATTTTTACCTATATTTTAAAAATAATAATAAAAATTTTAATATGCCAAAATTGCATTTAATGATAGGGTTGTTCTTGTAAATTTCGGCAAAATTTTACAAGTGGCTTGTATGCACGTAAAATAATTTAGTGATAAATGCATATATATATAGATAGATAGATATAGATATAATGTACACAAAATTCACTGGGGCACACAATTTTTTTTATTTATGATGGAAAATTATATATTTTTTTAAATTTTTCGAAATCAGCCGTTGAAAAATTTTAATGCATTTCATACACATGTGTGCATATATTTTTATTGGTTGCAAAAAATGAAAAATAAAAAATACCCTTTTGAAGAGCATGCGTTGGTCTGGGGCATATGTTTTTTTGAAAATTTTTTGATGTGTATTTTTTGTTGTTGTTGATTTATCTTTGTGCTGATTCGAAGTTGTGGACATGGCTTTGTAAGTATAAGTTTCAGAAGAAAATAACAAAAAATTATCATATGAGCTCAGAAACTTGCAAATTTATGCCAATGAATAGAGGACTTGTTGATAGATCCACTAGTATGAAGTCCACCATCTAAGGTGTCTCCTATGATAGGGTTTAGGTTTGATAAAAAGAGAAGGAAAAACATATATTAAAAAATGGGGGCTAAAATCCTGTTTTAAAGGCCTTGATTGAGCTAAATAACTCGATCAAGGTTTTTAAAATGTTTGATTGAGCATTTGAGCGTATTTTTAAAATAGATCGATCGAGGGTTAAAGTACAGTTAAGAAAAGGCTCGATCAAGCTAATATCTCGATCGAGCGTTTAAAATGTCAATCGAGCTTTTAAAAGCTCAATCGAGCATTATTAAAATGTATGATCGAGATTTTAATTGGATCATGAAGAGTGAAAACATATCACAAGTGGGATTTCAACTCGAGTCGAGAGGATACCATTTTTCCTGCATAACCACTTGAGCTAGACCCAATTTAGTATTGCATGTTAAACATTTTTTTATCATTGCAAAATTTGTGCTACTTTGGTCACCTCAAATATAGATAAAGAACCTCTTGCAATATCACTTTCAATTATATGTGCAACTTGATTAGATTATCTCTATATAATATATCTCAATATGTCACCATCCTCAAGGTTAGGTCGATTAGGTCAATTGAGGATTTTCATAGAATCATTATTATTTATGGCATATCTATCCAATTCTAATTGACACAAGATTTTTTTTGAATGTTAAAGATTTACTTGAAGAAATACAAATAATTTTTATCCAAGAAATAGTTACTTGGATTATTTTTTCTAAATTTAATAAAATGTATTAATTTTTTTTTTTAAATGTAATATTTATAAAATATTTATTAAAAATAATAATGAAATATATATGGTTTATCTCCTTATCCATTTGGTTTTCAATATTACAATTAATGACTTCATTCACAAGTGCCCTTTCACAATTATATCTAACATTTCATTTTATTTTATTTAGTGGAACACATCACGGGAAATCCTCACCCACTTCTCCTCATTTCAAGGATGGTACCCAAGGTAAACCATTCGGAAGCAGTGAATTGCACCCTAACATGATGGGAACGTCATGTGAGGCCCTTGCATAGCCACCCAAAGATTTGACCTCGATACCTTCTACTTGCATTATACAACATTCACCCACTTGAGGTAACACAATGGGCTTATCTCATTTTAAAATTATTCTTATTATTAAAATTTTATTTTTTATTTTTAAATCCTCCTCCGTGCTTCCCTTAAAATAGAGATGATATATTTCCCTCTTTATTTGATATTTTTCATCGACACCCAACCTTATTGGTATTACTTTCTACATCTAATCAAAATTTAAATTAAATAAATACTTAAAATCTTTTAAATTTTATTGTATATTAATTCATGTGTTTAGCATGATACCAATAAGGATTAATCAATATGTTGGTTCATATGTTATAAAATCCATAAGGATTATACTAAAATAAGAAAGAGCCTTTAGTTTACCTATCAAAATGCTTTGTATACATATGTAAATGCATATGTAAGTGATGATATATTAGGATAATAAAAAATCAATGATTCAATCATCTTTTTAAGTATACTACGAGGTAGTGTTTTTTTCTTTCTTTTTGTAGGTTGAAAATGGTGGTTTATAATACACTATGAACATGGAAGAACTAGATACATTGTGAAAATGGTGTTGTTGTGAAAATGGTGTTGTGGAAAGAGAACTTATTTATTGAATAAAGACATTTGAGAGAAATAGTGAAAACAACTATCAATAATATATTATTAATTAGTGTAAAGACATGATAGAAATTAAAATTAAAATTTAAGTGATATTAATTTAAGTATTTATGAAGGAAAAACAAAAATATAATGAAGTCACTTTAAAATAGGAAATAGTGAATTAAAAACCAATCCATTGTATATAAGTTCATGTTTATGAAAGAAATACATTTATAACCAAAATTCCATCAATTAGATGAGATTTAGAGGAAAAAGCTTTTTCTTGCTTTTGAATTTTCATATATGCATAGCATTCAAATGAAAATGTTGGAGAGATAAAGAGATCATTTAAGAATCTAATTGTCGGTATGGCAGTGAAGGTAAAACCTTAACAATCAATGTTACCAATGCCTATTGTTTCCTTGTGCAACGTCATCAAGGATCCAATTCTCACTATTGCAATGAAGGTAAGACCTTGACGATCAATGTTACCAATGTCTATTGTTTACTTTTGTAATGCCATTCTTTGTGATTTATGTATCATTAGGCGCTGCACCATTCAAAGGGGCATTTTCCTACATGGCACAATTCAACAAACCCATGGAGGTTATGAGACTAACGCAACAATACAACTTGCACTAGGTATTCAAGCAAATGAAGAGGAAGTTATGAAGGATATCCATAATGGACATGATTTCATTGTCAAGTCATATTTATGTCTAAACACTTTGTAAGAATTTATAGTTACACATATTATAGGAAGCAAGCAAAAAGTAAACTAAGTGTATGTACATTATGTAGCATCAAAGGATGTAATTGACATAATTACAATGACAATCTATATGTCACCTGGAAATTTAATGTGTTATCCTCCATTATGATGAGAAACATTTTACAAGGAGGGGACGATGGACACAACTTATCAACATTTTACAAGGAGAGGAGGATGGTCAATGAACCTTATGGGCCTCAAGTGCTATGAATAAGGCCTCCAACCATAACACATGCCCTCTATATGTGGTCTTTCAATTCATAGTGGTATTCTAGGCACCACTAGGCACTTGCACACAAAGGGGAAGGGTCATGGATGGCTCTAGGGAGATTGATTATGGTCAAGAGAGAGAATTACATCATATTCCATTAAATAAGGGTTTATTGTTAAAGTTTTTTGTCCAAAACATGTTAGGGCGGGCAAGTTTTACATGATTATTTTTTTAGATAAAAATAATTTGTGCATGTTCTTGCTAATTCAAAAAAAGACAAGATTTTCTCCTTTTCTCTACATGTTGGATGAGTCAGATTCTTTGGTTTTAGTTCCAGAGTGACAAACTTGGCGGTTTGGGGTGCATAAAGAAAAACACACTCAATTTTTCCAGGTCCCCATTATGATAATTGTCTAAACATACTCCACATATTCATCGAAAATGCACATACTTATGCAAATTGTGTGTGTGTGTGTGTGTCGATAGATTTAAGTTTTTTTTATTTAAACTTGAAAAAATGAACAAACGCTTGCACATACGAGTTTATTGTTGTATACACCCATGCAAATTTGTTTCAAGGAATTCCATTATTAGATACTAAAATGACATCTTAACTCAAACATATGCATTATATTTTAGAGGAAAATTAAAATATCACTATTAGAAGAACATGGTTTTAATGAGTTATAGAAATTTTCCATAAATAAAAGTTATATATAACATAATCTAATATAATTTCATGTTACATATTGGATGGGGTTTCCCACTAAACACACACACATGCACACACCTAATTAGTATCAAACCATTGAACCATTTCACTCTAATCCAAATCACCCATTGACTATCTAAGGAGCGTTGATAATGTCATACAATTGTTTATGGAAAATGATGATGTACAAAATCTTAGTAAATGTTGTATAAGATAAAGTTAGCATAAACATGTGGATAAACATAAACATACTTAATAAAGATAAATATCTTGTACACACATCCACATAAACATAAACATAAGATAAATAAGTCATGCCGACATACACATAAGACATCATATATCCATGAAGAAAAAATATGATAAGAAATAATCCATCAAGTTCATAAAAAAATTAATAGTGTACATATACAGACATATAGTTCAATAAAAATATTAGTGCACAACATGAACAAGTGTCATCTAATATGGGGACTAGTTCCTTGATGGGATGTGTGGTCATCCACACCGCTAGTACCTCTTGCACCATGCCCCTGGTGTGGGGATGACATGTGATCGAAAATGTTGTCTAAAGAATCGAACATCAAACAATAAAATTTTGGACTCTATAAGTTAGTTCTAGATTTAAATAATATACTTAAATCTATAAGAAGACATATTTACAAAATTTTAAGTGGATGCATCAACTAAACTGACTCGAGTCCATGATGATATTTTCCAAATAGTCTTGTGTGGAATCTCCAGGATGATATTGAGTCGATGGGCCCTCACTATGACAATGCTAAATCAACCTTTCCCACTCATCTCTAAACATCACTGGAGCGTCGATTTCCAATTGTACATGAGCCTGTGTATGGTGGCATCATTCATACAATTAGTAAAAGAATAATAAATAAACATTATAAATTAAACATCAACTTGAATTCCATATTGCATTGAAACATAATTTATATTACCTCATTGAATAACAATTTACGATCGAACTCCGGAGGAGACTACAACATCTCTCGCTCCTCTGCAATCCTCTTGCATCCACCCTATACAATTTTAGCAAGGGACGAGACGAAAGTTATGACAAAATAATTTCAATTATACGCATGTATGTAACTTACAAGGTTAGGATGAAGTAACTAAGATATGTATCATGGGGACATCATCGGGGGAAATGGTTCATTGGACAAGCAATAGAGAAGTGGAATGAAGTGAAACCATAAAGTCGGTCCTCTGCATGGAGCAACAAAAAACAAATCAGTATTACTCAATTGATTCTTTTAGATACATTACATATATTGAAGATGATTATTTAACGATGTATAATAAAAAATTAAGTACATAAATATATACATGTTGTGTCGGCGACGACCTGGATCTCTCATACAGACTAAAGTACGAGTCTCAAGCATGTATAACATATGACAATAGAGACTCATAGTCAAGGAACCGAATGTCTGATTCATCTATCCACAATAAATTAGACTCTATGGATCCAGGGGGTGTTCTGGACCTCTCCTCATGCATGGAAATAGTAGTGTGACCCAATGTAGTGCACATGACACCCACCATCGAGAACATGTCTCAATTCTGAGTTGCAATGACTCAGATACGTCCCTGGGTCATAGAAGCATTTGATTAGCAATCAGTCGAGGAGGGGGTGGTATAGAATCAAGGTCTCTATGATCCCGTGGACACTGGTAAGTGCATCCTCGCCTGATGCCATAGAAAGACGACAACGTACTTGAGTAATCCAGATCCATATGTAATACGAACTCTGCATAAATATGGTTAGAAAATTATAATGAGACTTTTTCATGATGGGTGAACATTACCCACGCTCCAATAAACCTATCATAACTATGTGGTGCAACTTCCTCAAACTTGAACTCGCATAGTCGGAGTGGCTGTCTATCAGCACAATCAAGAGGAATGCCAAACTAAGTGCACCTAACATCCCTCCCCTTGTTGTAGTTTTCACTACCTCCCAGTTGTCAGGACCCAATACCTGGTCCCTCCTCGTCTGTTAAGCAGCTTTCCAGATGTCACTCAGAGGCCTCTCCTTCTCGTAGATGTCCAATAACTCATTGACTGCATTGATCATCATGGACATTGATTGTACTGATGGACAGTCAAGGCGCATGTACTTTACCTGGGTTCATAAAAAATCACACTATGATTTGATCTCCTCGATCATGATCTTGGTTATCTCATCCTCCCAAGGAGCATCAAAACTGAGACAATACCAAACATATATATTAAAAAAATGTATTAGTTAAAGTACAAAACACCAATACAAAATTTAAATTCAAAAAATAAATAAGCAAATAAACAAATTCAAAAAAAAGTGAATATGAATTTAATGTACCTGCGTGATCATGAACCTCCTCATTGTGCTCTGAGGGGGTCAATGGATCTTGGCCATCATGCGTGAAAATGGCCACCATGTTTCCAGATCGATGGTCATTAGATGACTTGGCTTGTGGGGTGCCTAGACACAAACAACAATTAATAATTAAAAACATGTACATGTATACAATAATTTTTACTTCTATGTATACAATTTACATACGAGTCCGATCGTGACATGCGGAGGGTGCTATAGTAGTGGATCGTCTTGACGATCCGACGAGCGGAGGGAAGAACCCTACTCCAGAGAACAATCTGTACGAAATAATGAAGAAAAAGCACATATATATATATCTATATATCTATCTATCTATATATATATATATATGTCATTCTCTTAATAAAATGATGGTCTGATGTTTTGATGTTCATAGGAACCTCATGATTTTATGATGATGGCAACAACGATGATGAGGATTATGAAGCGAACGATTAGGATGGTGTTAGTACATGACAATGATTTCATGGTGATGTATCTTATTTAAAGCAGGATGAAACCTATATCTCATAGGCACTAAATTTTTTTTCTACTCATCTAGGGTTAAGAGCAATGTGTTGAACTATTACAAATGACCTCTAGAAATGATCATTGGCCTTAGAATAGGGATAGGGAAATAATCAAAAGGAAATAACTCTAGGTATGAGTCTTAGGAAATAACATGATCAATGGAAGGAACCAAAATCAAGTAGATGTACCGCAAACCACCACATATGACCTCTTCCTATGACCACACATGACCACATATGACCACATAGGTCCTAAGTTAATCTTTCGTGCATCTAAGACAAAAAACAACACCTTAAACCAACATACGCGACATTCCAAGGGAATCCATCACCACTTATTGATACATTAACACTATTTTGTTCTTTGAGAACTAGGTAGATATTTAACTTTGACTCTATAATCCTGGAATTTGAAGTTATATTTTTTTTCTATTTAATATATATATATATATATATATATATATATATATATATATATATATATATATATATATATTGTTGGAATCTATTTAATACTGAGAGGGGGGGTGAATCAGTATTAGTGCAGTTATGAACAATTTTTAAATTCTTAGTTGATTATTCAGATCTTAAATTATGCATCCATCATAAATAAAACATTCATCCACATATGCACAAAAATAAATAACACACATAATTTTGACATGGAAACCCAAACAGGATAAAAACACAAAATTCTCTCTTATAATATAAAGATTACATTTGAGGAAGCACAACTTCCTAAATTCTCCAGCATCAACTGGAAGGAGGAACCAATACCCTATTTTTACAAGAACCGACCTGAAGGAAGCACCAACTCCTGATTTACCATCTTGAATTGGAAGAAGGCACCAACCCCCTGCTCCTTGCCCCATGTTGCCACCCTAATATACAGAAAGAAGACATTGCTTTGTTGTTCCTCTGATCCATGCACTCTTCAAATTTTCTATTGTTCGTTTTGTTGTGCACACCTTATATATGTTGTAATATTGTTGTCATTGTATTACATACTTCACTTGACTTTACACTTAACACTTCACAATATCATTGAATTCGCACTTCACAAACTGTGTGCTACTTCATCATATTCTACAGTCTATGCTATAGTTCAATGTGCCATTTTGTTACTGTGCATCTACAACTTCAACAGATACTGCGCATCTTCTATAGTACTGTTGTTTTTTATCTGCTCTACAGTATTAGATTGGTCTGTGTAACTTCAGTGATATGTCCTTTATGTCTTGGTGCAACAACCTTTATATCATCTATGAAAAACTGTGCATCATCTATGATATGGACTTTATTTTTCTCCTACTTGTCTCAGATTATCCTCATCATAACGTTGATCCTTTGTTGTGCCGTAACTCTGTCTCTATACATCTGATGGACTGGTTTTCTTGCACACTTCAAGATATTCTTCAACTCAATATTCGTGCATCTTTCTTAGATAATCTCTGACTGTCTGCGATACTGTCATTCATTTCTCACGCACTTCCGCATCCTCTTCAGTTTTTCCTTTTTTTTTCGTGCAATTATCACATATAGACTTGCATCATACTGCGCACCATCAGCAATCCATTCCTCTTTTTGTGCGGACTCGGCTCTCTGCTAGATCATCGATTCTAGTTCCACGAGCCTTTGATGCCCCAAAAATTATAAGCTCGATAAATATGTATCTTCCAGCTTTCCACTTACTCACTTCCAAGCTTACTACCATTCTCCAACTTCGCTTCTTATTTATACTTGATCTGCGTGGATGGTGATGTCCACAAGTTGGTCATTGCATCCCTTCTTCCTTGCTTCATGGTTCCACTTACTTCACACTTCTGCCATTCATCACCTTATGCGCTATTGAGGTGTCATCTCTTGTGGGTATTGCACATACTTGGTCCTTTGGCTAGTGGGAGATGCACCCTTGTTGTTTGGTATTGCTCCCTAGATGTGTTGTCACTTCTTGGACTTGCGCACTTGACTTCACCAACTGCAAAAATTTTCTTGGTACTTTTGCATGCTTCAAGAGATTTGTATGCTTATTCTGATTGGCATATTTTGTGCGCTTTCGAGGCTTGCATAAGTGATTGACCACTTCTTGTTCTCAAGCCACTTACACACTCCCGAGCCTTTTCCAACCAAATCTAATGACTTAGCCTATGTGGACTTGGAACTTTTGCATGTACCGTATGAATTGAGTGTATTCCTTATGTACTTATTCAACCTGAATATGCTTGAGGTAATTCTATATATACTTATTTAGACTGAATTCCATGTATTTATTCTAACTTGCATATACTTCTTCAAACTGGCACAAGGAATACTGAATCCTCTTTGGAATCAGCTAACATCAATGACAACCAAAGTTCAACAATATCCCCCTTTGGCATTGATGTCAGCACTTCATGAAGCTTATATACATAATCATCTCCTGAGGTTTGTATGCTTCATTTGTGCTTGTTGCAGTACTCCCCTTGTTTTCTTTGCCAGTTTGAGCCTTTACACATCTATGCATTCTGGTGTCAGTATTCTTCTATTATCTTCTAGTTCTGCACAGATCTCATGCTTCATGATATTCCTTGCATGGATGCATGTGTCATGATCTGCTTCATGATCATTTTCCATTCATGCTTCATGATCATTCTCCCCCTTTTACATCAATGGAAAAGAGGTTCCATTACAGCACAATAATAGGTTCTCCATTTTTCTGTTTTGGGATGGCCTTCATACATATGTTTCCCTTTGACTTACTCCCCCTATCTTCATGCTTCATTCCTTTTGAGAAGGGGTTTTTGAGCAAATTTAGTTGAATTGGACATGCTCCCCCTGTCCACTTTCTATTTGTCTTTCTATCTTGATATCATGTTCCCGTCATATCGAAACTCAATCGTTCATCAATTATTAAGCAATCCTTCATGACATATTCCTTTATGTATACTGCATAGTTCCGAATCTTGTCTGCATCTATTTATGCACTATATTCCCGTCGATTTCTTCTTGTGTCAAAATTGTTCCATTCATCGCATTTATTGTGTTTTGACCTATTCACATTTCCATTTCTGGCGTTGCATATCTCACCATGGAAACCAAATATTTGCACACATTTCCACTTGTCAGCCAACTTGGACATAAAGTGATATGACAAACAATTCATGTGTAAATATTAACGTGTCATATTCGTACTTGAGCTTATTGAGAAACATCATTTCTACCGTATGGAACAATGAATTAGATTTTTTATTTTCATCCTTTATCCCAAATTCATTAACTCATGCATTTATTTTTTACGATATCATAACCAACTTCAAATTGCGTGGAATTGAATACGATTTACTCCCAGTCTCTTCAACTTAATTTTTGCTCATGCAAAGAACTACCATCTGATTCTATAAGAGAGCTGTGAAATGCATGGTTCATCACCTTTTTTATTTTTTCTTCTAGCTTGCTATATGTCTAGTTGTCTCTGTGCCTTTCAACTTCTTCAATCATGGCTTCCCTCTTCCATAAGTTTAACGACTAACTTGATATTTTTCATCTGGTTGTTCACTTGCAACAATCAGAATTCACTCGTCTGAGAGTGGACATGGGAATTTGGCAGGTCCAAATGAAGGAGTATGAATTCCACAATTAGTACGCTCAATCTCAAGTGAATCTCAACAACAAGGAGGGATTTTCCAATTTGAGCAGGTGAGTAGATCTTTTGGAGCAACAACAACAACGAATTCTCGACATGTTGAGCTCAATTCAGACCGAGCCATCTACTTAAAATGCATCGTCTGAAACTTTGTAGCTTTATCGCATGCAACCATATTCTTAGTTTAATGAGTTATTTACGATGTATTTGGATCTTCGTCTCGCACATCAATCAATCGGTCATGACATGGATGTAGACCTTGAATTGCAACTATGAATTACCCCTGTAATTCTCAATTTTTCCAAATACAAATTCCATTGCCATCTTGGATTTTCCTTTTGGATTCAACATGGTGCCTTCTTTGTAATTCAACTTTGTTCTCAGTAATAGAAGACTCATGCAATTTTGTAAACAAAATTAAAATATAATACCAATTCCATTTATATATCTACGAAGACTCATGTTAATTTTCAGCAATGCTTGTCTGAATTTTTTTTTTCTCTGTTCCATGTATGTGCACTTCTTTGCAACAATTTTAATTTCAATCACAACACAAAAACTAATTGAATATATGTGCATATCCAACATAACATTAATGCAATCAGCTTCAAACATTCACTGCAACACATCACTAACACACTCTTTGAATTCCTAATTTGTCGTGTTGAATTCAAGGATCTTACTTACTCTCTTGGAGATTAGCAAGAGGGGCATCAATTACTTGCTGCTTTGGATGTACTTGGATTGTCAGATTATTTTGTGCATTTTTTAGTAGTTTTCCTTACCCATGTTTTCATGTGCACACTTCCATTTTGATTATGCACTCTACAGTCTTCCTTTTTGGTCCTTGTATTGTGATAATTGTTAGATGGAATATACTCATATGGACAGTTTATTGTTATTCGACAACACATATCCTTATTCCCAAAGCCATCGCATGCATATCATCTCACAGTTTTACTATGCTTCACAATATGACCGATGAGATTGCATCTTGTGCACTTTATTGTATTGATTCTTCTTTTGGAAGTGTAATGAAAAGAATTATAAGTATTGAAGGAATTGTCATACTTGAATGACCTCATTTGATTTGGACGATGTTCACTATTGCATACCTTCTTAGTTGCTTTGTCATACATGAGTTCGGACTTTCCTGCTAGTGATCTTTGATCATCTAAAATCTTATTCAAGATTGATGTACTTCCTTTGAACTTGTTCAACACTTCACTTTCAAGACTTTCCTTGTCACTCCTTGGACGTGCGTGGTTCAAAGTATGATCTTGAACTTGTTTCTTTCCCTTTACTTTGACCAACTTGTCTTCCAAGCTGTTGGAATATATTACCCATCTAGACATTAGCCATAAAACCTTTTCTATTTTTCCTAGTGCATAGACAACCTAGTTGACTTCCTAGTGCATACTTTGATAATTGTGATTATCACTGGATATTTATTTGTCATCTTTAGCCACATCATCCATTGATGCATGATTTTTGGGACATGTTGAGTAAATTTCCTAAATTTTAGGGGCCTCCTTAAATTTAGGGATCTTGAGCACCTTCCTTAATTTCATCACCGAAGACCACTGGTAGTTAACTCACTCATGCACCCTCCTAAGATTCTCTCTTTTCTATTTTTGATACTCTAACTCCCTAATGCGTCCTTTTGGTCTACCAATAGTTAGTTAACTGACTAATGCGCCCTCCAAGCCACCTACCATCAATTAACTGTTACCTACCATTATTTATACTACCATTTCATTGTAGTTGCAACTAGGTCTCATGTCTAGTTGAGTGAATCTTTTGAGATAAGCATGCCACATGTGTGGATTCCAAATGCCTCCTAACACTCACGAATTTCTCCATTGAGGATGTATTATAATTGTATACACAATACTAAATAATAGATGCATGGAAAGTATTTCAATTGAGTTCCTCTTCTTGTGTCTTTTCACATTATTTCTTCTCTATTTTCCTGTAGATCTGTGTAAAACTTGTGAGGTAAGTTTTGTTGTTGGAGATCAACCTGTGAAAGAATTTTCAAACAAGTGAGAAATTTCTCTATACTTCAATTTTTTTTCTATGCCAGTTCTTCTAAAGAAGTATTCAATATTTATTTTTCTTCTTCAAGCATCTTGACCTTTTCTACTGTGCAGTATAGTTGTTTCTCGTAGTTCATTACTTTTTCACTAACTTGTTTCTCAATAGACTCTTGAGACACGTTAGCTTGCTTGACCTGTTATTAATATTTTGTTAATTGGTCCTACAATAGTTTGTTCTGCCTTATTGACTTGTTCAGTTCATCCAAGGCACTCACCAGTTCACCTTCCCAATCAACCTCTGCAACTTCTTCTTCTTTAGATTTAACTTCTGCAACAGGATTTGAAGGAGTATTGAAGAATCACTAAAGAAATACGTATATAGTGATCCTGGATTTATTTGTGCAACTATTGTAATATTATTAACTAACGAACAAATCTTTTTCTTTTCCTCACTACTTCCTTCTTCCACAAAGGCCATGAATAGTACTTATTTTTCCTTGTTGTTGCAATCACTTCCTTTGGATAAACTGTTGTCTTCTTCAGTATATAGGATTTTCTTTTGTTTTGGAATTGTCTTCCTATTATCAGGTTTGTCCTGAGTGCGTGCCATCCTTCGTTCATGGGAACTGACTTCCTCCTCACTACACTATCTCCATATTCCCTGTATGGACACTTCGATGCAAAGTGGCCTATCTTTCCACATTTTAAGCATTTGAAAGGAAATTTATTCTTATACTTACCTCATCCTCTTTTCCAGATTTCTCACAAATTTTGATTCTTCGTCATTTGATTCATCACATGAACCTTTATCTTGCTCATGCTTATCCTCTCTAGTAGCTTTGAAAGAAGCTTCCTTTATGATAGGATTTTCTTTCTCTGTTCTCATCTCGTATGCAATTAATATCCATTTAAGCTCTTCCTTTGTTAGTTCTACAAGACTGGCTCTATATTTTGACACAGATACCTTTGCATCAAATCTTGGAGGTAGAGTTCTTAGTATTTTTTGCACTACAGATTCTTCTTCTAGCATAACTCTAAGACTCTTGATGGCATTTACTGACTCATCAACTCACAAGAAGTAATAAGCAATATTTTCTTCATATTTCATTTTCAAAGATTCAAATAGACTGGAGTAATTCTATAGCTTTTCCTTCTTTAATTTCTTGTCACCTTCATAAACATTTTTGAGTTTATCTCATACATTCTTAGCTGATGCGCAATGCATAACCTTGGTGAATTTAGTGTTTTTTTATCACACATAATAGTGTGTTTCTGGCTCTTGCATTGCATTCATACTGTCTACTTTCAGCTGGATCAGTTGGTGCGATTGTTGGAACATTATAACCATCCATAACGGACTACCAGGCATCAGCTCCGAGGGGTTGCAAATACACTTCCATCCTAATCCTCCAGAAGATGTAATTGGTGCCATCAAACCTTGGTGCTTTGTTGGTGGAGAGGCCTCCCTGCTTATCCATATCTGCACACAGATCTATCTTCTAGATGTTAAGCTGTTACTAAAGACACCTGATTTGATACCAATTGTTGGAATCTATTTAATACTGAGACGGAGGGTGAATCAGTATTGGCGTAGTTATGAACAATTTTTAACTTCTTAGTTGATTATTCAGATCTTAAATTATGCATCCATCATAAATAAAGCATTCATCCACATATGCGCAAAAAACACAGAACACATAATATTTACGTGGAAACCCAAATGGGAGAAAACCACAGAATTCTCTCTTATAATATAAATATTGCATTCGAGGAAGCACCAACTTCCTAAGTTCTCCAGCACCAATTGGAAAAAGGGACCTAACCCCTGGTTTTATAGACATTGAGCTAAAGGAAGCACCAACTCCCTAATTACCAGCTTCAACTAGAAGGAGGCACCGACCCCTACTCCTTGCTCTGTCCTGCTACCCTGATATACAAAAGGAACATATTTCTTTGTTGTTCCTCTGATCTGTGCACTCTTCATATTTGTTGTTGTTCGTTCTGATGAACGCACATTATGTATGTTGTAATATTGTTGTCGTTGTATTGCATACTTCACTTGACTTTAGACTTAAAACTTCACAACATCACTGACTTCGCACTTCACAAACTGTGTGCAGCTTCTTCATATTCTGCAGTCTGCGCTATGGTTCAATGTTCCATTTTGTTACTGCGCATCTGCAACTTCAAATGATACTACATGTCTTCTGTAGTACTATTGTTCTGTATCTACACTACAATATTATATTGGTCTACGCACCTTCAGTGATATGTCCTTTTTGTCTTGGTGCAACAACCTTTAGAAATTCTATGATATGGCCTTTATGTTTAGCGCACTTGTCTGAGATCATCCTCATCATAATACCCATCCTTTGTTGTGCCGCAACTATGTCTCTGCGCATCTAATGGACTGATTTTCTTGGACACTTCAAGATATACTTCAAATCAATATTCGTGCATCTGTCTTAGATAATCTATGACTATATGCATTTTGTCTGCGATACTGTCATCCAGTTCTCATGCACTTGCGCATCCTCTTCAGTTTTGCCTATATGTTTATGTGCAACTATCATAGATAGACTTGCATCATACTGCGTACCATCAGCAATCCATTCCTCTACTTGTGGGCACTCGTCTCTCTACTAGTTCATCTTGTTTGGTTCCACAAGCCTTTGATGCCCCAAAAATTAGAAGCTCGATAAATCTGTATCTTTCATCTTTCCACTTACTTACTTCCAAGATTACTACCATTCTCCAACTCAGCTTCTTATTTATACTTGATCTGTGCGGATGGTGGTGTCCACAAGTTGGTCGTGGCGGCCCTTCTTCCTTGCTTCATGGTTCTGCTTACTTCACGCTTCCACAACTTGCCATATTTTGTGCTACTAAGGTGTCATCTCTTGTGGGTCTTGCGCATACTTGGTCCTTTGGCTAGTGGGACTTGCACGCTTGATCTTTGGTATTGTTCCCTAGATGTGCCATTACTTCTGGGACTTGCGCACTTGACTTCACCGCGCACTTGACTTCACCGACCATGACTTTGTTCTTGGTACTTTTTTCACACTTCAAGAGATTTGTATGCTTCTTCTGATTGGCGTACTTTGGACACCTCTGAGGCTTGCATAACTGATTGACCACTTCTTGTTCTCCAACCACTTCCGCACTCTCGAACCTTGTCCAACCTATTCTATTGACTTAGCCTAGGTGGACTTGGGACTTGTGCATGTACCATATGAATTGAATGTATTACTTATGTACTTCTTCAAACTGGCACAAGGAATATTGAATCCTCTTTGGCATCAATTGACATCAATGACAACGAAAGTTCAACACACACACACACACACAAAATGTATATTTACATTATATACCATATAATTAAAAAAAGTAAATCTAAATTATAAACCAAATAAAAAAATCAACCTAAATCTAAATTTTAAAACACAATTAAAAAATTAAATCTAAATTAAATTATGGAATAAACAAAACTATGTAAATTTATATTATAAAACACAATTAATGAAAATACAAAAAATTACAATTTTTTTAAAAATACACTAACTAATTTACAAAAAATTAATTTTAAACAAAAAATATAACTAATCTCTTAAGAGTTTAAGGGTTTTCGATCCTAACTTGCCATCTGGATTCTATGGAAACAGGAAGAGCTCCTCGGTGGTGGAAGCTAACAAGTAGTGACTCTCGATCGAGGTCACAAACTCTTAGTCAAGCTCCTTTCTATTGCTCGATTGAGACTTTAAACAATAACACAATGAAAATAAACCAATGTGCATTTTTTAATAGTTTGCATAGGCTCGATTGAGCTATTATATCGATCGATACATTAATGCTCGATCGAGACCTTAACGCTTGATCGAACTATTGTTTTGATCGAGGGTTTTCTCAAACCCTCGATCGAGACAATAGTTCGATCAAGCATTAATAAAAGGCTCGATAGAGAATTCATGATTAGCTTGATTGAGAACTTCGTTAAGCCCTCAATCAAGCATTTAGAAGCTCGATCAATGGCTTAAAAAAGCTCAATCAAGCTCATTTTTCCACCCTCCGCTTGCCAAAAAGTGTTACCCATATTCATGGGAACACCCTAATATATGATAATGTTTTTAATCCATTTCTAGAGATGCATTGAGCTATTATATCATGATTGAATTATGTTAAGTACCGATTTTGCATTAATGGATTGTGTCTTACGTAATGAAATTATATGATTATCAAGTGGATAAGTGGAGGCTTATGTTTTGTGTTTTATATATCATTAGATTTGTGTGAAGCAATCGAGGTTTGAAGGCAAAAAGAACACATGAGGTTATTATATAATTAGATTGTATATACTAATCAGAGGTTAAATGATTGTGTAATATATTATGTTTTTATATAATGAGTAGATTATGTAAACCTATTATGATGAATGGAATTAGGTTAATATAATAAGTTTTACCTAGTGACTAGATTTATGTTAATACATTAGGATTTATATAATGAATAGGTTATTGTTGACACATTGTATTTTAGATATAGTGAATTGATTATGTTATACACGACATATTTACATAAGGAACTCGTTTATGTTATGCTCCATATAAAGAGTTGAGTATGTTAATGCTGGTGTTTTCATATGACGAATTTGCATTATTAATCAAAATGAAGGGTTTATGATGATGTATTGTGTTTAGATAATGAATGGAGCTATGTAAGGTATTGTGTTTTTGTATGAAGAAAGTATACATTGATCAAAAGTAATGAGTGAAGATAATCACTTAGGCCTTGACATAAATTAATCCTATGGGTTGTCCTGGATTGTCTTAGATGTAGGTGGAAGAGAAACAATCATATGGATCGCTAGTGCCTAGAAAGATGAAACCAAATGGTTACATAGATGAGGCATAGTCTAAACCATTTAGTTACCCTGAAAATTATAATTAATGGTTTCTAATTCCATCACTACCCTCGAAGTTACTACATGTATGTAGTCGTAGAGATACGTATTATGAATCTTCCATCATTAAGGAAAGGTAAAATTATAAATCCTCCGAACTAACTTACATAGACGTACAATTTATTTTTGCGTCACCATAGATAGGTGCTACATTGTTATTTAAAAGGTGAATTTTACCTTTTGTAAAAGGTAAGGTAAATGTAAAGGGAATGGTAAGTAAGGAAGGTTTTTTTTTGTTTTTGTTTTTAATTGGAGGACATTATCTCTTTTGCAAGGGATACTTATGGGGATAATTTTTAAACCTCCTCTATATAGTCATGATGAGAAGACTAGTGGACATATATATTTGGTGAATTTACTACATGATAGGAAATTGATAAATTTAACTGACAAGACACTAAATGGCTCTTTTTGCCAAGAATTTGACAGACTGTCGAAAGGTTCAAATGGACTCAAAATAAAAATAAAAATGAGATATCTATCTGACCAGTGTGATGAGTTGCGCATAATGACATTGATTTCACAACAAGACGATATCGGTAACAAAAGGGAAAAACTACAAACCTAACTTAACGATGATAGGGTAACGAGAAAAATGTAACTAGCAAACTGGTCAAAAGAGCCAAATGAAGGCGTATTTTGTAAGACGAAGTATGGATATGATCATCATGACCAGCTAAACACAATGATGCTAACCACCTGACATGGTGAATCCTAAATGAAAGAATGACTAATCCTCAAGACAGGACTCAATAAGACTATGACAACACACATGATGTGACTTGGAAAGTCTTCCAAAGGGGTCATATGATAATAGGAATGATGAAATGAGGTAAGGAAAATATAAGCTCCTTGACCTAGACATGATGGTGCTAGAAAAATGACTGGGTGGTTGAATTTAATATGTTCATCTAAGTCGCTAAGACTCAACACTTAATAATCATATCGAAGATGAGAGTAAACAAGAATACTATGTATAATGACATGGAAACAGAGTATAAATGAGTTGATGATATTGGATCAATACACACACATATATATAGTGAATGATTCGTGTTTTACATTAACTTGGGATGTAGTTTCCTGAAGAGGGGGAGTATGTAACACCCCACTATGGCTAGGCTTGTGTGCACTATTGTGCTTGAAGGCATTTTTTCCACCTTCACTTATATGAGAAATTGGCTAAGTATTCATTCTTTCAAACATATATATTCTATTTGGGACATGTCATCTCGGGAGATGGCATAGTGGTCGATCCATCCAAGATTGAGGCAATCTTGGAGTGGTCGGTGCTGACGAATGTTCATGTGGTGAAAAGCTTCATGGTATTAGCAGGTTATTACCACGGATTTGTAGGAAAGGTTTTTCAGATATTGTGAACCCTTTCATCGAATTACAAAAGAAGAATAACAAATTTATATGGTACAAACACAATGAGCAAGCGTTTGTGAAACATAAGCAGCTGTTGAAAACAACGTCGATACTGAAAGTACCGAACATGGATGAGGACTTTTTAGTCTGTATGGATGCATCAAAGGAAGGCATCAGAGGGGTATTGATGCAAGAAGGTAGGTTGATTGCTTACTCTTCCAAGAAACTGAGAATTTGTGAAGAGAATTGTGCGATGCATGACTTAGAACTTGCGACCATAGCTTTATGTGTTGAGGTTATGGAGACACTACTTGGTCAAGGGAAAATTTGAACTGAACATAGATCACCATGGGACCTCAATGCGAAGCAAAGGAGGTGGTGAGAGTTGAATCTGAGCGAGTATCATTTTGACATCTCGTACATCAAGGGGGTGATGTACAAGGTAGCGAATGCCTTGAGTCGGTGACCTTGCATCTTCTCTGTATCACCAATGAAATAAAATGTATAGCATAAGATACTAAAGTTACAACTAGAGTACAGTTAGTATAGGGAATTTAGGACAAAACTTGAAAATGGGACCATGAAGGTTCCTAAGTATGTGTATCATGCACTAGAAGATGATGGGTTGTGGCAATACAACCAACGCATATATGTGCCAGCGAACAAGGAAGTTCAAAGTTTTATCCTATCTGAAAATGATAGAGCATCTTATATGGCCCGTCCATGGGTTAAAAATATGTACACGGATATGAACTTGTTGTTTTTCTGGCACAGGATGAAGAAGGGTGTTGAGGATTATGTGGCAAGGTGCCTTGAATGCCATCAAGTGAAGGCTAAACATCGCCATTTGATGGGACTATTATAGTCTCACACCATCCCAGATTCAAAATGGGAGGAGATATTGATTAATTTTAGTGTTGGATTACCGATGACCTCTAGGAGGCACGATTCCATCTTTTTTGTGGTGGACACAATAACCAAGAGCATGCACCTTATGTCAGTCAAGGTTACATACGAATATCGAGAGATAGCGTGGATCTTCGTAAATGAGGTAGTGCGACTGTATGGAATAACTCAAAAGATCATTTCTGACAAGGGGTCAGTATTTACTGGCGATTCTGGACGAGCTTCTAGGAAGCCTTAGATACATAGTTGAATTTCAACACTGCATACCATCCTGATATGGATGGTCAGGTTGAGAGGGTCAACCAGGTTTTGGATAAAATGTTGTGCATTTATGTGATGGATTATTTTTTACACCAAAATATCGTCATCATGATTTATGTGTCCTCTATATTCCCTGATTCCTAAAGTACCTGGGCTAAAAAACCAAAAGACAAGTTGATGTTCATCCCTTTGACTTTGTGTTGTCACCCCGATGCACCTTGATATATGGAAAGGTGTGTCAGACTTAGGGTACGCGTTCTACACCTTAGCAGAGTGCGTCGGTGATGCTGGATGCTCTTACACAAGGTGCGTCGTCCTCCCATTGGCATGATTTTCCCTTGTGCAAAGTGAATCGTTCTTGATTAAAATGGATAAAGAGAAGCTTCGATCAACTTCTCGAAGCTTGGATGGTGGGAGACTTATCCCTACATATCTGGTAAGGTAGCATTCAATCCCCTTACCTAGTGGGATGATCCCTTAGGCATCTCCCCTAAATCCTCAACCTCTCCTATCCCTTTAGACCTATATATATGAACCCCCTCTCCATTGTTGAGAGAGGAAGGATAGAGTACCTACATGCTAGTGGAATTTTGATAGGAGATCCTCTTCATCCATTGGAGGCTAAGAATTTGATATTGGAGGCTAGGATTGTTGGAAGGAGGTTATGACGTCAAAGCATTGGTTGTAACACCTCTCTCTTTGTACTTCTTATTATTACATCTAATATAAATTCTTTCCATAAACTTGTTGTGTTAATAATGTTTAGGATTAGCCTCTTTGACTGTTGATCTAGATTGATTCACAATCATGTGCTTTTGTTACTTGTCTATTTCCACATGTTTTGTCTGGTTTTGCAGCCAAGGATCTAAAGATCAGGTGTTACAACGTATTTTTTCACCTTGTGAGCATTTTTAATCTTTGGCATCTGCTATTCATTTGATTGACTCAGAAACACTTTTTTCCCTCCAGGAACCCCTTTTTCCCTATTTTTGTTCCTATACGCGAGGCGCTTCTCTGCAACTCGCGCATGCGCGGGCTGTCCCACTATAGCCGCGTACATCGAGTTAATTGGTAAATTATAGTAAAAAACTCCCTTTTTACTCCAAAGGGAGTTAATTCGACCTTTCACCTACCTTTGGAGGGTTATATATTGAGCTCGTATGGTGCATGGAAGGAGGAGGAAGGACAGAGCATCGAAACTCTATTGGATTTTTTCCAAAACTTGAATCTACATCCATTAATCCTTGTTGTTGTGAACCTCTTATGTTCACCTACCAAACTCTTCCATATCTTGATTTTTCCATTGCATGGGGGATTGATGTGGTGGAGGCACAAATGGAGGGACCTAGTTCTTGGTTTAGATGAGTTTCTAGCAAGAGGTTGTATCATATGCTTCTTGTTCAAATTAATAGAAATACTCATTTTCTCATCCAATTGATATTGTAAATGGTTGTTTAATTACATTGGGTAACATTTGCTTATTATATCATGGACTATGCTATTGTTTATGCTAATATATTTCATATATTATATGCACTTGCTTGTATTTGTTGTTGAGACTAAGCTACAGGTTCAAGTGTAGAAATTGGAAAGCTCAATGGGCATCTACATCAAACATCCGGTTGAAGGTTGGTCTTTTATCCACATCTTAGCATTTACATTTATATAACATTGCAAGGGAATTGAGTTGATTTCTGGTAGTCATCTATTTGTTGTGCTCTGCCCCAAGCCATAGGAAGTTTTTCTTTGTAACAGAAATCGCGACTCTATTGGGGAGAAACCTCCATTTTGGGGATTTTTGGCATTTTTCCTTGTTTTGAGTTTATGTTTTATCAAGCTTATGTGTCATTGACTGGCTGTTAGAATCTACATAAGAAATTTTTATTTTTCTTGGCTGTTTGATTCAATTTTGGTACACTTACCTTTCCCTGTATGTGGGTCAGCCTTGGTTAGCTCGTGAGTATGCATTACTGTAAGTACAGTAGCCTGCGTATACACGCCACTGTTATATGAACAGTTGCATACAACTTCGGGATTGTCTTGTTTATGATATTTGGTTGTTGTCGGGTTGATTATGGGTGTTCCCGAGTCTTAGTAGGCTTATTTACTGACTGTTCCATGCTCTTTTATTGAACATAAACTCCTTTTTCTTTAGTTTTTGAGCTTTTCATTTTCAACCATTTTTTGTTTTTTATAGCTCGTTAGCTTGGTTGAGTCTTACTTTTTGGGATTTGTTGGGTTGTCTACTTTGCATGCTCTACATTTTTTCTAAAGAGTTTTGATTCTGCTTGCATTTTTCATTCATATGTATTGAAAAATACAAAAACATTGCTTGCATTTCATTTCATTTATAAGTTATAAGTGAAAATACAAAAAAAAATTGATTTATGTTATTGCATTTTGCATTAGAGTGCTTGTTCTTTCATTAGGACTTGCTTGTGCATGAAATTATTAAGAGATTGCATTTTTATTTCAAAAAACGAAACATTGGTTTGACTGTCATTTTAGTGGCATATTTTTTCATTGGTAGTTGAGTCTAGTATTTTTCGGGTGTGCATTTCATTGAGCCTATTCACATCATTAGTTTCACGACAATATCCTTTGAGTAATCACAACCATTAAAATTAACACTTAATCTTAAAATGGGTTAGAAACAATTTCTTCTTTTATAGGGTGCACCAACTAGTATAGTTTTAGAGTCTTGGAATAGATCACTGTGAGTTAACAATCCAAGACTATTAAACAAACATTATGTGTCTGACTAGGGAGTGGTGAAGCCCATGGTATACATCAGTGTTCTAAAGAAGCTCTACTCAATCTAGAGTTAAGCACGAGGTCACGAGAGGTTGGTTGCGGAGATATCCCTCCAATACTAGCTGAACGTGGGAGATATTTCCAGGATTTGTTCGTATCTGGGGACTCTTGGGGGATTTGAACCTCTTGCATTTCGGGCTTAGCTACCCTTCCCATATGACGGATCCCACCTGCGACTGTCCACTTGAGAATTGGTTATATGTGGTGGCCATAGTTGCTTTACCTAGGTATCACATAGGGAATTCATAGCGGTTATTCTGTGATTGTCCTGAGTCAGATAGGGGTCAGACAACACAGTTGCTGTTATATAGGGATTTGACCCTATGCACACAATGAATTATGGGGGCCCTTAGAACCGATTTTGTTACCTCCGGTTATAGTTTGAGAGTCTCAAGCCTCTTCTAGGAGAGACATACCGATTGTAGTGTCAGGAGGTCCCTTGAGCTAATCCTGTTTGTGTGCATTTGGCTGTAGTTTCTTTAGGTGCGTGCTCTGTTACGTTCTAGTTGTCGTTTAGGAGATTTTTATATTTGTTGAATTTTTGGATTCATTGTTGTTGATGTATATGTAACTTCGGAATGTATTTCATCCATGTATTTCATTTATATATTATTGTACTCCTATAGAGATGTGTCATTCCTCTATACGAAAGTGTCGTCATGTGTATTGACAAGTGTTGCAAGTATGTTAACTTGCCGATGGGTTATTAGACCACCATGTGTGGGGTCAGCCCTGATTTATGTAATATGTGGTTGATGTACCTAGATAGACAAGTCGGCCCCATAAGGTTATTGGGCAAACAGAACAAGTATAAATAGAGTTCGAGAGATCTCTATTTGGATCACTCATAAACTCATTCTTCCTTCACTCAGAAAGTGGCGCACTTGTGAGGAGGAGGATCAGCTGCTAAGAGGATTCTATCTCTTGTACTTTGGTTGTACTTTGGTTGAGCTATTGCTGTATCTATCTCTGAGGAAGTTGTGGGGTTTTTCACCTTAGTGTTTTCCCCATGGAAACTCTGTGTGTCTATTGTCTCTCATGCTTTTGCTTCTTGTGATGATTGAAATGCTTGTTATGATTGATATGCATTGATATACTATACATGTTGTTCTCTCAGTAAAGATCCTAGAGTATTGTGAATTAATGCTCAAAATTTAACATGGTATCAGAGCTAACCTAAGAAGAATACATTGTGCAGTGACGGAAACCAAGGGTTTCTTTTTTATTGGGTTTCTCTCCACAGATTTTGGAAAATAAGTATAGTAGATTGAGTCTACTCATCAAGGAGAATCTATCTGTCCAATCATAATTCAATTCTGAGCATTTTCAGATTTGGCCCTAAAAATTAGGGTTTCCACAAAAATAGGAATTTTTTAAATCTGAAGACATAACTAGAAGATCCTTACAAAAATCAAAGTTTAGAGCTTTGGATCGAGATTTTTGGCTGGGTATATCTCCAGGAAAATCAAACCCTAATTCAGGGTCCTCCTTAGTGAATCCGGAAAGACTCAAAGGCATTTCAGAAGGGTGAAACTTTGCAAATCTCAAATTCTAAATACACCAGGCTAATCAGCTCATCAAAGGGCATCTTTCTATCCTTTCAGAAAGTTGAAATTCACATTTTTAATTTTTAGGGTTTCTCTAACAAACCCTAATTCGGGACCAGATCCAGTTTTCAGCAAATTAAGTGGCAAGACCTAAGTCTTTTCTATTTCCATTTGAAGTACTCTTTAAGATGTCTCACCACACCAAGCTTGAAGGAGTTGATAACTTCCGAGCTTGGAAGTATAGGATTGGGTTAATCCTAGAAGAGAATGAGTTGGACTCATATGTAAAAGAAGACATCCCTATCCTAGAGGATGAAGAGACTAAGATATTGCATAAGAAGAACTTGGTCAAGGAAAAGAGAATCATTGCTAATTCTATTAAAGACCATCTTATTCCACGTGTGTCATCCCTAAAGACACCCAAGGCTATGTTTGATTCCTTGACCAAGCTATTTGAAGGGAAGAACATAAATCGGAAGATGACTCTGTGGAATCAATTGAAAGGGGTCAAGATGTTGAATGGAGAGACCATTCAATCTTATTTCTCCAAAGTCTCCCAGATCAAGGAACAACTTGAAGCTATAGATGAAATGGTGGAGAATGATGAAATTGTTATGGCCACTTTGAATGGCCTACCTAGGTCATGGGACTCCTTTATCCAAGGGATCTATGGAAAAAAGAAATTGATCTCCTATAGTAGACTGTGGGAGGAATTCTCTAAAGAAGAAGCAAGGCTTGTGGCATGAGAAGAAAAGATGGGGAATGAAGATCAAGCTCTCACAGCACACACCTAGAAAGGAAAGTTCAAGAGGGAGCCATCCCATCACAAGAAGAATTCTTCTCATCCATATCACAAAGAAAAGAAAGATCTGAGGTGTTTCATTTGCAATGAGAAAGGACATTTTGCCTGAGAATGTCCCAAGAAAAGGAAAGAAGATTCCAACAACTTCAACAAGAAGAAGAAGAACAGGAAAAGAAGGTATTGTGCTCATGCGGCCGAGGATGATGAACCTCCCAGGAAGAAAGCTAGAACAGAAAGTGATGATGACTCATCAAGTGAAGAAGAGTATGTTCTAATCTCTGCTCTCACAGGTACTATCTCTCATGGTTGTAATGATTGGTTTATTGACAGTGGTGCTTCCAAACACATGACTGGGTTTAAAGCATCTTTTGTAAATCTATCTGAACATGAATCACCCCATACAGTGAAACTTGGGGATGACTATCAATACCCTATCAAAGGAAGTGGTGAATCCTCCTACAACCTATATTTTGGAAAGTCCTTGAAGATGAAAGAAGTTCTCTATGTACCTGGGCTCAAGAAAAACCTACTCTCCATATCCGCATTGGATGCAAAAGGTATGAGGGTTGCATTTGTGGATGGTCAAGTTCTAATGTGGCCAAAGGGAAAGACCATAGATGATGCCATGGTGATTGGAGAGAAAGAGGGAGGATTGTATAAATTGAAGGGACAACCTGAACATGCCATGGTGCATGATTCCATGGAGACAAGTGAACTTTGGCATAGAAGACTTGCACATATGCACTACAGAGCATTACCAATTGCAAGTAAAGCTGTAGAAGGTCTTCCTAAAATCAAGACCAAGCATGAAGGTGTTTGCAAAGGATGTGCAAAAGGAAAGAACATAAAGAAGGCATTTCCAAGCAGTGAAAGCAAGGCAAAAAGTATCTTGGAAATTATCCACTCCGATGTATGTGGTCTGATGTCATCTAGTTCTCTGAGTGGGTATGTTTACTATGTCTCTTTCATTGATGACTTCTCCAGGAAGACTTGGGTTTACTTCTTGAAGAAAAAAGATCAAGTGTTTGATAAGTTCAAGGAATTCAAAACCTTGATGGAGAATCAAACTGATAAGAAAATCAAGACTTTCAAATCCGACAATGGTGGAGAATTCACTTCAGGGGACTTCAAGAAACTTTGTAGTGATTCAGGGATTAAGAGGCAGTTGACTGTTCCTTACAATCCATAACAGAATGGAGTTGCTGAAAGAAAGAACAGAACAATCATGGAAGCAGCAAGGGCAATGCTACATGGCCAGGATATACCTATGCACTTATGGGCAGAAGCAACTAGGATAGCTGTATATGTGCAGAACAGAACACCCCACAAGATATTGGACAACAAGACACCGGAAGAGGTCTCTCTGGTAAGAAACCTGAAGTCAGCCATCTCAGAATATTTGGTTGTCCAGTCTATACTCATGTCCCAAAAGAAAAGAGGACTAAGCTAGATCCTTCAGGAAAGAAGGGTATCTTTGTGGGTTATAGTGAAAGCTCGAAGGCTTACAGAATATACTTTCCAGGGTTCAAGAAGATTGATGTCAGTAGGAACGTAACATTTGATGAAAAATCAGCATTCATCAAATCAAGGAAGATACCTGTTGAAGTTTATGAAGAACCTAAGGAAACTAGATTTCAAGACACTACCATGACTGAAGCAATTCTACATGTTGATCGTGAAATTGAAGATCCGCAACAACCTATAGATCCACCACGTGAGAACAACTCTCACAAGAGGAAACCTGCATGGGCTAGAGAGCTCATTCAAGATGCAGAAAGATTTGGCATTCCAGAAGAAGAACACAGAGAAAAGAAGAGAACTAGATCTCACACCAGCTATGTTGATTTACTCTATGATATCATGAACAAAGAACCTTCCAATTACGAAGAAGCAGCGGAAAAGAAAGAATGGAAGGATGCCATGTTCGAGGAATACCAATCAATAATGAAGAACGATGTTTGGGATGTTGTCCCAAGACCTGAAGGGAAGTCTGTTGTGACTTCCAAATGGATCTACAAGATCAAGCATGCTGCAGATGGCAGCATAGAGAAATACAAGGCAAGATTCATAGCTCGTGGCTTCTCTTAGAAAGAGGGAATAGATTATGAAGAAACTTTTACTCCTGTAGCCAGGTACACTTCCATCAGAATAGTACTTTACCTGGCTGCAACAATGAAATGGAAGATACACCAGATGGATGTCAAGACAGCCTTCTTGAATGGTGTAGTTGAATAGGAAGTATATGTGGAGCAGCCACTTGGTTTTGAAACACATGACAGGGAGTCATATGTGTGCAGATTGAAGAAAGCCTTGTATGGCTTGAAGCAAGCTCCTAGGACTTGGTATGGTAGGATGGACAGTTTCCTATCTAGTTTGGGCTTTACCAAGAGTAAAGCGGATTCCAACCTTTACTACAAGGTTGAGGAAGGCAGTCCTATGATACTACTCTTGTATGTAGATGACCTGTTTGTAACAGGAGATGATAGATTGATTGCCAATACAAAGAGGAAGCTTGCTTCCGATTTCGATATGAAGGACTTAGGGATGATGCATTATTTCCTAGGTATGGAGGTGTGGCATAGTGCAGATGGGATCTTCCTTGGACAAGGGAAGTATGCAGTAGATATCCTGAAGAAGTTCAGGATGATGGATTTCAAGGCCATGGCCACACCTATGGCATCGAACCTGAAGCTTCTGTGTGATGCTTCATCTGAGCCGGTTGATGTCTCTATGTATCGTTATATGATTGGATCCTTGATGTACCTGACGAACAAGAGACTAGATATTTGCTTTGCGGTGAACGCATTGAGCCAGTTCCTGACAGATCTTAGGAGTGTTCACTTGGTTGCTGTAAAGCATATTCTGAGGTACTTGAAGGGTACAGTTGATTATGGGCTCAAGTATGATGCGAATCAAAAGTTTAACCTGCAGGGTTATGTTGATTCAGCTTGGGCAGGCAGTGTTGCAGATAGGAAGAGCACATATGGGTGTTGCTTCAGTATGGGATCAAGTGTGATCTCTTGGTTTAGCAGGAAGTAGTCCTGCGTAGCACTGAGTACAGCCGAGGTAGAGTATGTTGCAGCTTGTTCGGCTTGTTGTGAGGCAATATGGCTCCGGAAGCTACCGTTTGAGTTATTTGATCTCCCGCTAGAGGCTACTGGTATCTTCTATGATAACCAAAGTTGTGTGAATCTGTCTGAGAACCTAGTGTTCCACGACAGGTCGAAACACATTGAGATCAAATATCACTATATCAGGGATATGGTGTAGAGAGGAGCAGTGAAGCTCCTGTATGTTGTGACGGATGAGCAGATTGCAGATGTGCTGACGAATCCACTAGCCAGAGTGAAGTTCTAGTACTTTAGAGAGAGACTTGGTGTTCTTCAGATCGATGACACTTCGAGGAAGAAGTGATGGACACATTTGCTGAATCCATTCCAAGCATGTTGGAAGGAGGATCCTTCACATGGCTGTGGATGTAAGTGCTGGATGATGAGCATCAGGGCGCTGCTCCAATTACTGCTCGGTATATGCATAAGGATGATGCTGGATATGATCAGTTTGATAATTTATATGTATATGTATGTATGCATCATGTTAGATGCTGGATATGATCAGTTGGATCATTTATATGTATATGTATCTACGCGTCATGTTGGATGCTGGATATGATCAGTTGGATCATTTATATGTATTTGTATATGCATCATGTTGGATGCTTGGACCATGTATCTGTATATGTATCAGGTGGATACTGTGTATGATCAGGTAGATCATGTATGTTGATATATATCAAGTGGATACATTGTGTGGATCATGTATCTATGAATGTATCAGATGGATACATTGTATGATCAGGTGGATCATGTATGGTGATATGTATCAGGTAGATACTTGGTATGCATAAGGTGGATGCATTGTATGATCAGGATGATCATGATGACGAGCTTCAGGATGTTGCTCCAGATGATATGTATTAGGATGGTACAGTGATGATGATCAGTATGATCATGAGCATCAGGATGATGCTTCTTGCGATGATGATTAGTTAGATCATGAGTATTAGGTTGATACTTGGAGGTCAAAGATGATATGTGGCAGGTTGTGCAAATAGCATGTAATCAGTCCTCATAAATTTGATAGGTTGAGCTGTGTGCTCGTAATTAGTCCTGGGATGAGGTATTGCTATGTAGTATGTAATCAGTCCTCAGAGATCCGATAGGTTGATCTGTGTGCTCATAATCAGTCCTGGGATGAGGTATTACTACGGAGACATGTAATCAGTCTTGGAGATCCGATAGGTTGAGCTGTGTGCTCGTAATAAGTCTTGGGATGCTCTTTAGAGATCTTACCGGTCGTGCTGCGGCACATAAATGTTTCTGGGATGCTCTTTAAAGGTATTGTCTATTCACATGTAATAAGTCCTGGAGATCCGAGAGGTTGAGCTGTGTGCTCGTAATAAGTCCCGGGATGCTCTTTAGAGATCTTGTCGGTCATGCCGTGGCACATAAATGTTCCTGGGATGCTCTTTAAAGGTATTGTGAAGGGGATGCATGTAATCAGTCCTGGGAGATCTTGTAGGTCATGCTTAGGCACATAAATGTTCTTGGGATGCTCTTGTTAGGTATTGCATCGGCACATAAAATTAGTCCTGAAAGACCACCTCTATCAAACCGTTCGCATAGATGATGAAGACCTTCGGGTAGTGGGCCTACATCCAATATGAAAAAGGACTAGCTCTGTAGAAATTCCTATGACGAGTAGATTCAGGGATTGGTTGAGATAGCAATAGCAGTGACGATGATGATGACGATGCATCAATGACAACGATCCAAAGAAGAAGACTTGTGCTAGCATATATGTGTCGAGAAATACCTTCCTAGTTAAGAGGGGGTGTTGATGTACATGTAACTTCAGAATGTATTTCATCCATGTATTTCATTTATATATTATTGTACTCCTATAGAGATGTGTCATTCCTCTATACGGAAGTGTAGTCATGTGTATTGATAAGTGTCGCAAGTATGTTAACTTGCTGATGGGTTATTAGACCACCATGTGTGGGGTCGGCCCTGATTTATGTAATATGTGGTTGATGTACCTAGCTAGACAAGTCTGCCCCATAAGGTTATTGGGCAAACAGAATAAGTATAAATAGAGATCGGGAGATCTCTATTTGGATCACTCAGAAACTCATTCTTCCTTCACTCGGAAAGTGGCGCACTTGTGAGGAGGAGGATCAGCTGCTAAGAGGAGTCTATCTCTTGTACTTTGGTTGTACTTGGTTGAGCTATTGCTCTATCTATCTCTAAGGAAGTTGTAGGGTTTTTCACCTTAGGGTTTTCCCCACAGAAACTTTGTGTGTCTATTGTCTCTCATGCTTTTGCTTCTTGTGATGATTGACATGCTTGTTATGATTGATATGCATTGATATACTGTACATGTTGTTCTCTCAGTAAAGATCCTAGAGTATTGTGAATTAATGCTCAAAATTTAACAATCGTGGATTGAGATCCGCCTCTTCGCTGGTCTCGTCAGTTGGCTAGTTTACCAGCTAGCGATTTGTCCTAGTCTTTTATTAGGAAGAGTCGGAAGACTACCGCTGGTCTTTCATTTACATCTCACGAGCTTCAAAGAGCTCCTATCATGAGTTCCGCATATGGCACGATGGGAGTCCCCGTGACTCCATCCAGTGGCATCACAGGAAACTCTCCTCCATGTACTCCTAGGAGTGGATGGGGGGAGAGATTCACCACACATCACTCCTCCTGAGTTTGGGTTATTCCCACCCATTAGTACGAATCCTTTTGATGATACTCATACATTGGGTTTCCGTTATGGTATGCCAAGTTACGACTCTACGTCTGTCCCTATGACCTCCAACCCTTTCTCTTTGGGTACCGGAGTTTTTCCCACTTATACCTCCACTATGTCCGATAGTCATGCTAGTGCTAGCCTTGGGATTGGGGGCACTACACCCCCTTTCACTGCATATTAGTTTGGAAGTAGTAACATCCCTCCATATATGCCATATGTTTAGGGAGGACTACCTCTTACGACAGCCCCTAGTGTTAGTACGAACATTTTTCCTACTAGAGGTTTTACAGTAGACATTGGTACTATGAATTATATACTATCCATCAACCCTTATACCTCTATACATATGCATGTGCCCACGAATGCTTTTATGCTTCTGCATCCTCCTCCTCCTAATACTACGGTTCCCGGGGTTGGGAACATACCAGTTTCTTATGGTCATCAATCGATTATGCCTTCTACGACTAGTGGTTATATACCCCATACATATGGCGGTAATTTTTATGTTCATCCAGTCGGTTTTGTACCTTATTCCAATCCCCCTTATGGATCCTATTCCACGCATATGCCTGTGTATCCTCACATGGGTCAGTTTGGAGGAGGTTATTATCCTTATGGTCATAGTCATGGTTACTACTAGAGTTCATCGGCACCTCAAGTGTCGAATTCTAAGAATACAGTCCCACATTACGGTTCGCAAGGCCAGTCTCTTTTGGGAGCTCATAATCAAACTTCATAGCCGCATCTCCCATTTCTTGCTCGATTGAAATTACCAGATATTTCGAATCTCACGAATGATCCGATGTGTCACGATTACACATGGCCTCCAGTCCCTACCAAGCTCCCTTCTGACATTCCAAAGTTTGAGCGGAAGAATGGTGAGGATCTAGGTGATCACGTTACTACATTTCACTTATGGTGCTCCTCAAATTCCTTGAACCATGATTCTATTCGTTTGAGGCTATTTCAATGCACCCTCACGGGGGCAACAACGAAATGGTATGTCGAGTTTCCTGGGGGCACATATAGTAGTTTCAACGATTTGGCCTTGGTTTTCCTAGACCACTTTCAATTGTTGGTTCGTTATGATACTAGCCTCGAACTTTTATCTACCTTCCGTTAGGACAAAGCCACACACATCTCTGGTCATATTCAAGAGTGGCACCGATTGAAGAGGATGGTGAAATCCGACATTCCTCCATAGTTTTTGTTGGAATGGTTCCTTAAGTCTCTACTCCCTTACGTTTCAAAGGACGTTTCATTGTCTAGTATTATGACTGAGGAACAAGCCATTTTCAAATCCCAGCAGCTAGACCTAGTCTATGCTCAGTCTGGCATCTCGTACGACATCATCCTTAATGCACCGAGATCACGTCATGAGCCCAAGCCTGTTCCTGGACCACATGTCGATGGCATCGTTGGTTCCACAAGTACTTGTTCTGTAGATTTGGTTACAAATCAAATGCACAGTTTGTCTATTAACCAATCTACCCCCAGACAAGCTCACGCCTCGTCTGTTTCCACTCAATCGTCTAATGTTCACTCTATACAATCGGCGAACCCGTCAGGTAACCAATAACCCGGTGGAAAGAAGAAGGGGAGAAATTACCATAAGGGTGGAAATAATGGGAACAATAGAAATAATCCTAGGAAAGAAAATGACAACCCTCCTCAGGACGGTGGAAACGCTGGTGGGGACCGCAAACCTAGATGTAAAGTGAAGTTTCCTTGCAAACTTTGTTCGGAAGATCACCTTACACATTTTTTTCCTCGTATCGAGGAAGATTCTAAGCATCTTGCACAGAGCCCAGCTGTGTTGAAATATCTTCTTCCACATCATCAAAATATGGCTTCGAGTGCTTCCGTCACCGGTAATAGGTCTTATGAAACTTCGACGTCTTCTACCCATGCTAGTGGATTTGGATGCGTTAACATGGTTCAATCTGAGGTTAATATTGCTACTCGCTCATGTGGCTATGGAGCACCACAACCTCATATGGGGAATGATCCCTAATACTATGCCATAGACACCGAAAGGTGTTCTTAAGCGTTCAATGCATAATCCCAATGCCCGAGCCTCCCATAACTACTCCACTGTAGAAGATTTGGGCCAAAATCCATGTGCCATGTCGGCTCTTGAGGTTATCTAGGCATGTTGTTCACAAAGGAACACCCTTTTATGTGCTTTGGGAGTCTAGGATCAGGGTAGACCTACTATTATCAAGTTCGGCACTACTAATGTACAGCCTCGCTTGCTTTATCATGTGGCTTTTCAAGTCCATGTGAGGTGCCTTTAGAAGATCGTTAAACATACTGTGGTTGACGAAGGTGCCTCCACATTGGTAATGTCGTTAGCTACAACCTTTTTCTGGGTCGAAATTGGATCTATGCTATGAGAGAGATTGTGTCCTCTGTTTTTAGAGTTATTTTATTTCCTAACGAAGGTAAAATTGTGACTGTCAATCAACTAGATTTCACTAGTTCCAATACCATTGCATCGCCAGGATCTGAAGTTCCTTAGATCGAAAATTCCCAGCTGGCAACTGGGAATATTGGTGTAGGATTGTATTCCTCTTTGATGGGATCTTTTGACTTTGTTGCACCAATTTCCTTCATTGAACCATTTCCGATAGTGCACCTTCCTCATTGAATAACGTACCTTTTCGGACATCATACTTTAATGATCCGTGGAATTTACCATCCACGAATTCCCTATGTGGAGAAGTTTCACACATTGGAATGGATATGCCCTTATCTGCAACAGAGATTGTGTACCTTGATATTCAACAAGCCACTGCAAATTCAGATCTCCCTTCTTCCCGGACAAAAGAAGAATATCCCACTATGATGCCCGCGCGGGCAGTAGACTCACCTTGCTCGCATGACTGTCTCGATGGTACTTTGCCTTCGGATGAAGCTATCATTGAGGCCATGAGTGGTAGTGATAAGCCTTGGGAATATTTGCATCATCGCTCTAATTTTCTTCCCAACCTTGAGCTTATCGAGCAAGAGGAGTTTCGACCGACTCTTGTAGAGAAAGTTGGTCACCATGTGGCTCGGATTCGCATGGTATTTACGCAGAGGGGAATATGGCTAATATTTCCCCAACCATTCTGATCAACATTTCTCACACTCCCAGAAAGATTGAAAATGTTTATATCGGTGTCGATTTTTCTCCTAAGGAGATCCAACTTTACACCAAGTTGTTCAAATAATTTCAGGATGTTTTCGCCTTGTCATATGAGGAGATGTCGGGAATAGACCCTAGCATTGTCGGGCATGAGATTAAAACTTATCCAAATGTTAATCCTATTCGACAACGTCTTCGTGCTGTAAATCCTAGAAAGGCAACAGCTATTAAGGCAAAGGTGGAGAAACTACTCAAAGCTAGTTTCATCTACCCGGTTCCCCTTACTAAATGGGTTTCAAATCTTGTTCCTATGGATAAGAAGCAGGGAACCATCCACGTGTGTACTAATTTTAGAGATCTGAACCGATCATGTCCTAAAGATAACTTTCCCACTCCATTCATAGACTGAATCTTGGATGTGTGTGCGGGAAGCGAGGTATTTTCGTTTATGGATGGTTTTTCAAGTTACAATTAGATCCAGATTAAACCCAAGGATCAACATAAGACCACATTTATATGTCCTTGGGGTACCTTTGCATACTGGAAGATGCCCTTCATCCTTAAAAATGTCGTAGCTACTTTTCAGTGAGTTATGACATATGCTTTTCATGACCTTAAGCGCATAGTGGAGGCTTACTTGGATGACCTCGCTAGCCATTCTTGTAAGAGAATGGACCACCCCAAGCACCTCTGCCTCATTTTCGAAATATGCTGGTGTTACAAGATTCTTTTCAACCCAAACAAGTGCATCTTTGTCGTGAAAACGGGTCTCCTTTTATGGTTTGTGGTTTCAAAAGATGGTATTAGAGTTGATCCTCTAAAGGTTGAGGCAATACTTCGCTTGCCTCCCCCGCGTAACTTGGTTAAGCTTTAGAGCCTCCAAGGGAGAGCCACTTTCTTACGATGCTTTATCGTGAATTATGCCAATCTTACCAAGGGTTTCGCACGACTTTTGAAGAAGGACACTCCATTTATCTGGGATGAGCGAGCCCAGTAGTCTTTCAACACATTGAAGAAAGCCTTGGTATCAGTCCCTCTTCTTAGTCCACCCGACTTGTCTAGATATTTTTTTCTTTATGTGGCCGTGTCTCAAGAGACGATTGGTATGGTCTTAGTTCAGGCGGATGATGTGCTCCAAGAGCATGTTGTCTATTATCTTAGTCAAAATTTAGTAGACGTTGAGCTGAGATACTCTCAAATTTAGAAATTGGCCCTTGCAATTGTTCACGCAGTCCAACGATTACGGCATTATATTTTGCTTCGGAAAACCACCGTTATAGCACACGTCAATCCATTTCAATTCGTGCTCTCACGACACCTAATTGGGGGGAAATATAATAAATGGATTTTGATCCTTCAGGAGTTTGATCTTGATTTTGCTTCAGTGAAATCAGTGAAGTCCTTGGTTTTCACTGAGCTCATGTCATATTTCCCGAGACTTGATGAGTAAGTTGTCCATGAAGACTCATTTTTGGATGAAAATCTATTTCTTATCTCATCCTTGGACCCTTGGTATGGGGATATCATTATATATCTCCAAACTCTAAAGTTCCCTTTGCATTATTCGCGAGATGAATGACGACATGTGAGACATCAAGCTAAATACTATGTCATCATTGGCGACACTTTGTATCATCATGGAAAAGACTCTATCCTATGTTGTTGTTTAACTCATGAAGAAGCGAAGCTTGTGCTTAATGACTGCCACAGTGGGGCATGCGGCAGTCACTTATCTGGGCTTGTGAAAGCCAAACATATTTTGCGAGCAGGTTACTTATGGCCTACAATCTTCAAAGATTGCATGAATGCCATGAAGAGATGTCACACTTACCAGGTATTCTCTCGAAATGTATGCTTGCATCCTGCGCCCCTTCATCCGGTCGTCACCGTTGGTCCCTTCACCAAGTGGGGGGTTGATTTCAAGGATTGAAAACCAGCTTCGGTTGAGGGGCATCACCATATTATCATGGCTGTTGATTAATTTTCCAAATGGGCTGAGGCCATGCCGACCGTAAAGCCGATGGTGCTACAACAACCCACTTCGTATTCAATCATATTATAGCTCAATTCGATATCCCGAAGGAGATTGTCACTGAACATGGAAGTCACTTCCAAAACAAGATGATGGTGGATTTATCACTTAAGCTTGGGTTTCAACAAGATCATTCATCTTCATACTATCCCTGTTTGTGCCAGAAATTGCTTTCAGGCCACAAAGAAACAAGCCAACACAATCTCAAAAATTACAATAAAGTAAAAGTAAGTTTTAAGGTTTTTTGATAGATTTTCTAGTTATAAAGTTTGGGAACAAACAGGGAATACATTCATGAGCAAATTAGGAACTGAATCATATGCAAAAGAAGACAAAGATGCATAATATATTCATCAAAATCCAACAGAGCATAATATTGAAGTTCATTCATAAAAGATAAGCATCACCAGCATACAAACATAGACCAGCAATGAGTTTATCAGTTAAGCAACCAAACAAGTTAAACAATGAAGCCAACACACAAACTGAAGGGTAAAAAGGATCATATATTTCATAATTCTATCAACAAATACATATAAGAGTTATGTACTTAGCTCATCAATAAGTCTATCAGACCTCCTGAAGTTCTCCCAAAAATCGAACCCTGTTGCTGTCTTTCTCCTCTCTCTAAATACTATTTTTTACAAAATTAGTTAGGGTCTAAACCCTAACTTCCCTCAACCAATTCATCGATAGGATAAAGTAAAATTATATTTACAAGATAAAAGGTTTCTTTTAAAAACATAACTAAAACTAACTAACTAAAGCATTTATTAAAAGATCTACAAGTAACTGACTAACTACCAACTCAAAGGTCTTTGGTAGCTTCAGCTAGTAAGGCTATTCCATTCGAGGCTTGAGCCTTCTTCCTGGCTCTTTTCTTTTCAGCTTCTGTATCTGCTAACTTTCTTGTAAGTTTTTCATTCTGCTGCTACAATTCTCTGATAGTCTGCCCCAACTTTGCATAATGCACATCTGTGTTTCTCTTTCTCTTCAGGGCTTCCTTAGAAACTGTTATTAACTCTTGATAATTCTCATTTACTTCCTGTAAATCTTTCCTGAGCCTTCTATTTGCTAGGATCATAGCATCATTAGTCTCCTGCATGCAATCCATTTGATGCCTGTATTGTTTGATGGTTCTTTGCAGGTTCTCCATGTCTGAGTCAAAAGTCTTCCTTGTTGTGGTATTTTGCATCTCACTAGGCAACCAAGGGGCATTCAGCCTTCTGAAAATATCTTCATCTTCCTGTAACAGCTCTAAAGACACACCATGAACAATAGGGTTTTCCTGACTCGTTGCTTCAATAGGTGTAGTTTCATCTATCAAGTGCTGATTTTCAGAATAAGAAACTTCAATTTCCTTCTTGTTTTGTTCTTCTATCATTTCATCTCTTAATTCCAAAAACACAGTAGATAGTTTGGTTTGAGTGAGACTGGAGTCTTCTGCTGACCTCAATGACTTTTTCCCTTTTGTATGATGAGAAACTGGACTGTTTATAACTGCTTCTTTCTTAATCTTTGATTTTTCATCTGAAGAATCATCATCAAGTACACTTACCTCTTCTGTATTCAATCTAGGGTTTAGCAGCTTTTTCATACTCAGCCTTAACTTGTTCTTTGATCTGGTTTTTGGTCTCCATTCTGAAGCAAGTTCTTTCACCATCTTCAAAGTTTTTCCTTGATGTTTGACTGTGGCTAGCTCTATGGCTTCGATTTTGGTTTTCTTTTTCTTTGATCTCTTTGTTTTATCCTCTTGACTGTAACTTTCTGTGTATGTGTCCACCCTAGCTTCAATTTTGACTGTGGATTCATCTTCCTCTAACAGATATCCCTCATCCTTAGATAAGACAGTGATGGGGCTCCTTTGTTGGACCTGAATGTCTTCTTTCTCTATAGCAACCTTTTCTGTGACAACAATTTTCTCTTTACTGAAAGTTTCTGCTGGCGTCATGTGTTTCTCAGGCTGATCTTCTTTTTGTGAAAACAATGAATATTTACCTTTGCGGTCAGCTGCAACCTTTTGAGGTTCATTGTTATCCTTCAAAGACTCTGGTGCTTCTTCAAGTTTAATCTCTTTCTTGTCTTCAGACTTGATCTTCTGACCTAGTTTTCTGACTAGAGTTTGCCCTTTGTCTACACGTTTTTTGGTTTGCTGCTCTTTTTGCTTGGTATGAAAACCAAACCAAAACAAAAAATGCTCCCATGTCTTCCCTTCTCGTTGTAGAACAGTACTGATAATGAGCTTGATCAAACCATGATGGAAGATAGATTGTGTAGTATGATCATGATGCTCCTTAATTCTACTTGACATCTTTTGTAGACTTTTGAACAAGAAGAAAGGAAGGTTCATTTTGGATTCACCAACCAAATGGTGTAAAAATATAAAATGGTATTTGAAGACATAGGCATATCTGCCTTCACAGGTGGTATAGCTTTGTAGGATTTTAATGGGCTGCACCCACTCATCCCTGACCTCCTAGATTAATACCCCTTTGCGCCAGTCTGGAGTAATAGCAGGTAAAAGGTACCTTTGATCATTAAAAGTGAAAGGCAATTTTTTGAACCACATTTCACCTTCATTTCTGACTCATGTATCTTCAGCAACTAACTCCACAATCAATTTAAACTTTAAAGTATCAAATTCTATCATATCCTGATTATAGCTTTGGGCAAATTTATAAGAGACTTCAGTGTTATAACCATCAATTTTCTTGAAGAAATCCAACCAACCAGCATTTTGAAAAAGCTTTGCACAATCTGGAAATTAATCAATCCATTTCCGCTCAGTGGGCTTAGTCCTATTTGTTTTGCCACTTTTACCCATCCGCTTTCAATAGCTGAATTCTGTGTACTTTTAGAGTTCTATTGATGACCTAACAGCTGCTTTCAGATTTTGAAAAAGTAGTGGTTCAATGTACTGCTAATTTTCAATTTTCCACTTGTCACAGCGTCTCAAAGAACTCTTAAATTGATCTATCATTGACAAGAGCTTTGTTTAGAGCCTACATTTATGTTTTCGTTAATGAATTTTAAGAAAACAAGCTTTACTAGAAAAACCCCAATTTAGCAGCCACTATCAGTTTAACGCGGAATACCCTATTCCTGTTTTGTTGTAGACGTTTAAATCAATTTTTGAGGTACCCGATTGTTCAATTTAATTGTACAAGTGTCTTCGGGTCTTCAATTTGCTACCAGCTAGCAGGACGAGCAAGCCCTAATTTCTCTGTAACTAGGAAAACCCAAAAATTCTTCTGTAACTGCAACTTCCAGCTTTCAGGCACATGTCCTCTCTCCACCTAATCTCCAGTTTCGTGATGCATATGTGAAATAACTTCTTTCACGTCAAACTCGGCTTACACCTCCTCCTGTCATGATATGCACTGTTCCAGCTGATGATTACCACGATCTCTTCCACGATACAGCTGCACCTGCTTTCATGATGATTACTGGAGCAACACGTATCAACACCCTTCAATCATGCGATTAGTCACTTAGCAATTAAACCCATGCGAAAATTCAATTTAAAAAACGGTGATTTCGGCTAGCGCGATATTCTTGTAGTGCCACTGTATTGTTTTTTCATGATTGCGCTACAAGAATGATTTGCATTCAATTTTGGCCCTAATTCAACCATTTTTTCCATTTTAAATTAAATTTAAATGATAAACCACACTCTTTGAATATATTTGTGACATCCTTGATTAATATAAGTCCTATTGATCCCTTCAAATCCTAAAAGAAAAATAATAAGAAATCTAAAGGCAAAAATTTAAAAAAAATTCACTTTAAAATCAAAAATTTCCTAAAGGAAGCAAATGAGAAAAATTAAGCAAATGAGCAAACTTAAAATAAAACACAATCAAAATATATAAAATTGAAAGAAACAAGTTCATGACTTAACAATCCCTACGCAAATGGTCAAGTTGAGGCAGTAAATAAGTCCTTAAAGACCATTCTCCAACGAACCATCCAACAAAGTAAGAGCAAGTGGCATATTATGTTATATTATGCTTTGTGGGTATATCGAACCGTAGTAAAGACGGCCACCAATTTCTCACCATTTCAGTTAGTACATGGTGTGGAGTCTATCTTGTCGATTGAATGTGAAATCCATTCATTGAAACTAGCTATAGAGCTCTTTCCTGGCACTTCAAATGTTGAGCAACGTTTGATCCACCTTGAGCAGCTTTATGAGCAATGTCAAGATTTCGTTATTGCTATAGAGGCCAACAAACATCGTGTTAATGTTTAGTATGATAGGTTTGTCCATCCCCGGCAATATGCTGAAGGGGACTTGGTCCTCCTTTATGACCAAGCTAAAGAACCCCTGGGGGCAGGCAAGTTTAATCCCATGTGGCACAGTCCTTACATTGTGAGGCGTGTCCTTGAGAAAGGAGCCTACGACTTGGAAGATTACGAAGGGAACGCCTTGAAGGAGCCTAGAAATGGGCTCTACCTCAAGCGGTATTATGCTTAAGCTTCTAGTTCGAGATGATACTTTTGTATACTATTGTATAGTTGTTTTTGTACATAGTTTAGCTTTCTTTTGGTTTTCGGGTCTGTTGATTCGCTTTTGTTTGGTTGACAGATGTCAGCAGAATCTCCAGTGTTCTTGGGATTCACGGATGGGGCTAGCCATAATACACAGAGACTAGCTTCTACGACGTGGGTTATTTATTTGCTTGACCATCAGATTGTGTCTTCAGGAGGTGCTTGTCTCGGTCCTACATCCAACAATGTGGTTGAGTATAGTGTTGTTGTCGAGTTACTTCACGATGCCATTTTGCATGGTATCTAGTATTTAGAAGTCCACTTGGATTCTCAACTGGTTGTATCTCAATTGAATGGCTAGTACTATGTGAGGGATCCTATGTTACTAAAGAGGTTCTTAAGGGTAAGACTCTTGGAACGTCAATTTGTTTTCATTACATACATTCATGTTCCGAGACGTTTTAATCATGTACCTGATGCATATGCCAATTATGTCCTAGATTGGAATTTGTCACATCAATAAAAGAAGCACACAAATAACATTCATTCATACATTTGTACATACACAATAGTAGAACCGGATAATCATAGTTTGTTTCATTAAATATATGTCCAAAAGTGGTGTCATAATACAAAACTGGATCCCGTAGCTCTCAAAAATATACATAATCGATACAAAAAATAGGACTCCATGGAATCTAAGCCCTACAGGGAGGCCTCGCTGCCTCGACAGGATGTGTCTGAATATAATAGTGCACATCGTTGGCTATGTGCCAGAATAGTCGCACCCAGGTACTAGGTACCCCTACAACATGTATATGCATCACCTCTAGGAGATGCTCTACCTATATGACTAGTACCTTGGCAATCATGCGGGTCAGATTGACCCGTACCGTCTCTAAAGTACCCTTTGTTGCTGCACCTGCCACCTCTACACCCATGCCTCTACGACGATGTTGTGGGAAGCCTTGTGGTCTTCATGGACTAGCATCTGCGAGCAAAATTATATATCAATATGATGCCACAACAAAAATATTTTTGTATTCACTTATAATTAAAAATACAAAAAAAATTAAATATTCCAAAAAGAGTAACTTACCAATGTCTCCGAATGCGGCCCCTGGTGGGAGCGACATGTCTCGATCCCCTCTAAAGTCTATGCCCTCATATGGTTAGTCATCGATGGCGATGATCTGTCATTCCCACTAGTGGAAAAAATCCTCAGAATATGGGGAGGCCTGTCGGTCGCCCCCCTGCCGTGTCAGTAATTTCTCCCACCGGGTCTGGGCGGGATCTCATAGACCATGCGGAGGGACTTCAGCCCTCGGACTCATGCCTAGTACTCTCTCAAAGAAAAAATGGCATAGAATACTGCCAAAGCCAAATTTCTTTGCCCGCCCAAGCTTTCACTCCTTCAGCTGGGTCTTCATCGTTCCTAGCAATTTTGTGCACAAGTCGTACATTGTTGGTCTAATGCACTCTGTTGCATAGAATATCATAGGCCTTGAATCCTGATGAAGTGCAACCGATCCTGTAATCCTCCTGAGGGTGAGCACTATAATCTTCATGGCCTCTATGGGAACCTGGATACCCACCTTCTAGGTGTCAGCAATACAATACCTGTCTATGTAATCACTAATAGTGATTCCACCTCCCACATTGCGAGACCTCAGACTCACTATCTCCCCTCGGCGGGACAATCCAATAATGAAGTAGATATCTTCCACCTCCAATGCAATTGGTTGCCCATCTAGATCGAAATGTTGTGCTTCTACATCCCAATAGTTGATCAAGTAAGCGAGCAATCAGTTTTGGGCCCTTAAACCCCTGATGCTCCAAACTTTATATATGTCACATGCTTGTAACGCTTGTTGGGCAGGTAAATCTTGGTGTACGTGTTCATCAACAATGTCATGTTCTCTCTCTCTCCATTCTAGGACCATCCTGGAAGCAAAAAATTGAGTCTTTTAGTTCCAGTGTGTTTAAAAAAATCAACCCATGGCACTGTACGATGGCTACTATGTATACAGTCGTGCATATACGTGGTAAACACATGCGTTGACCGTGCAATAAAATCCCTCCACACGACCTGTATAGTTATAGCTTGTGTACAGCGAGTTATGGGTGTAACCTATGGCAAAAAATAAAATTTTGACCATTAAAAATTGAAATAAAAACCATGAATTTGAAGAGAGAGATGAGACCACCAACCTGATCTAGACGGCTCACGAATCCAACCCCCGCAACTCCCAAAATCAACACCTGAAGACCGAGGGTAAAAACTAACCAAAAGCACTATTTTCGGTGAAAAGTGAAAATGGAATGGTAAAAGTAATTTATTTTTACTATTTATAATTTTTTAAACCCACTTTCCTATAGTTTTTGTCGTTTTGAGCTGTTTTGGACTAATATGACGTTGTAAAGTGCCTTTTTTAGCAGTTTTTCCGACGAGAGGATTTTTCAACCGTTTCTACACCTGGCATAGAGGTTAGGATGTTGTTTTTCCTACATATTTGCATGAACCTTATGACCACATTCATAAACCTTAGGTGCGACCTCGCTTTTTAATTGACATAGAACCTCTATGCTGCTTTAGAAGTGTTGTTATTTGGCGGTAGGGCTTGTCCGACCATGGGTGCCCTAGTTAGATCCTTTTATGTCTTTTAGTGCCCATGCCGTTGTTTCTCCTTAGGATTGCGAGTCCTTTGTAGTGAAGCGTAAAAGCTTCTTAACCGCAGTAAATACTTCTAGAAGGCCCACAAATAATCCAAAGCCCACATTTTGGGGGTAAATAAGATATTGATAAAATAAATGATAAGATGATTACAATGTAATGAGAGGCCCCGTCTAAATACAATTCCAAATGGCACCTTTAATGATTGTTCACAAGAGTTATGTCTCTTGGATAATTATTGTTAATTATTATTATTAATATTATTATTTAATATTTGTATATTTTAGGTTTGTTACATTGCCTTCCTCTCAAGGGAAGATTTGTCCTCAAAGCTTTGTTGAAGACAAGGGTTATGTCTGATTTTTTGTTTGAACTGTCATTCCTAGATCCTTTCTTTTAGTATTTGTGACACTTGAGGAAATGGGGCGATACGAGTTACAAATTCCACAGAATAACTGTCGCATTGTTTCTGATGTGGTCCATCCGAGATCTATTTTTATCGGAGCTATTTGATCGCTTTGTGGGATGGGTCTTTCCGTTTGTTGCTTAGTATGTTGATTTGATGTTATTTCTTGTCTGGCATTGTAATTCCTAGGTGTATGTTCATTTTGACCCCGTCGTTGGTCAAAATGATGTTTATAATTGGGGTGTCGATAAGGGGTTCTTGTTATTTTTTTTTCCATTGGTTTGAATTCTTTTTGAATTACAACGAAGACTAAATTTGAATTTATTTCTTCTTCCTCAACTTGATTTTGTTTTATGGAGAGTTTGGATGCTTCCCTTTGGATTTGTGCTACTTTTTTCTCTGGTAGATTGTTATTACTCTGAATTTTCTCAAACCTTTCGTCTTGCGACTTTTTGTCCTCTTTTAACTTTTTGACTTCTTCCTCTAGTTCTTGTTTAGACTTTCTGAGGTGTTGGTTTTCTTCTTGCTTTTCTAGTATTCTTCCTTCAAGGTCTTCATTTGAATGCTCTGTCTTCCGGCTATGTTTCAACTTCTTGATTTTCGTAAGTAATGTCTTATTATGAATTCTTAGTCGAAATAGTTCTTCGGTATTGATTGCTAATTCGTCCTTAATTTTCTTAATTTCTAGCTTATGTGTCTTCTTAATGTTGTCATACTGTTGCTGAAGTTTTTCCTTTTGTTGTTGATGTTGACAGATTCTCTCTAATTCTTGATTTTCTAGCTTTCTTCTGGGTTTGCATCACTTTGCAGATCCGGGAGGGTAAGGACCTGCACAAAACATAAGCGTTGCTTCAGTTCCTCAAATGCTTGTTGGTGAGATGGGGCCCAAAAGAATTTATCTTTATCCCCAACTTTGGTCACGTTGCTAAGGGCCCAAGCAATGTTAGAGAACCCCAACACGAACTGGCAATAAATGTCGGCCAATCCTAGAAAGCTGCGGAACTCTGTAATGGTCTTTGGGGTCAGCCAGTCACGAATGACTTGGATCTTGGCCCGGTGCACATGAATGTTCATTCATGATGTATCCAAGATACTGAATTTCCTTCATCCCGAATGAGCATTTTTCGAGATTGGCATATAACTTGTGTTGTCGCAAGGTGTTAAGGACTTGCTCGATATGTGCAAGTGGTCTTCCCACATTCTTCTAAAGATGAGGATATCATCTAAATAGACAACCACAAAATAATTGGTGAATGGTCGCAATATATCAACCATCATCCTCATGAAGGTTGCTGGAGCCACTAGTACAAAATTAGAAATTAATGACTAAAATTCGACTATAAACGTCTATTTTTGAGTTGGTGACTAATAGTATCCAATTTCCACTATCTTATCTCTAGTCATATTTCACTAGTCATTAATTGGTTGACTTATTAGTCATTGATTTAGTCATTGATAGTCACTGATTAAGTCATTGATTTAGTCATTGATACTCATTGAATTAGTCACTGATTTAGTCATTTATTTAGTCATTGATACTCACTGATTTAGTCACTGATTTAGTCATTGATTGTCACAATTAATGACCAAATATATGACTAAATAAACTACTAGATGATAACATATTAATGACTAAGCTAAATACGACTAAATGTTAGTCGTGCTATAAGATACTGGAAATTAGCTACTAATAGTCGTATATATGCGAATTTAGTCATTTTCTTAGTCACTAATTTATTATAGGGTACGGAGGAATCGAACCACCAATCTCCTGCCTATAATTAGGCAAGTGCTCTACCATTGAGCTATCACCCTTTAAAAAGTTGTTATTGCTTGACAATGATGATATTCAAACAAATTTTGCATGGGAACAAAATGAATGTCAAACATATTCAAGAAAAATGCTTCAAGTACTAAAATAATTCTAAGATATAGCAATTCAACTGTGACAATGATGAAAATTCAAAGAAGAATGATCTTACAAACTACGCATGATTACAATAACCCATGGCTGTACAAATTATCAGGAACAAAAGCAAGTTGTTTCCCTTCACGGATAGAAAATAATAAAAGATCCAACTTGCAATAAATTTGTTTTAATTGTCTATAAATTGTTGATCTCTCGACAGCTAGAGATGTTTGCCTATCTGAGATCCAAAATACATACAATTATCTTCAACTTCACTTCTTCAAAACCAGTGGCAGTAAAAATTATTCTAGGAATTGTCTTATGAGCAACAACCACTTTTTTTAACAACAGGCTGCCCTTTCATTTGTGTAATGTCCCCTCCATCATACCAGTGTGATGGAGAGAACGTGATGCTAAAACTGGGCATATAGCCCCATAACCATTAAGTAAAAACTCATTGATAATAAAAGACATATACATATGCACATTGTCATTAAACACAGTGGAATTAAAATCATCTACATATCTAACATACATTCAAGTATTTTCATGACAGACATTAAATAAATACATTGCAGAATTTATCACATGAGAGTACTTATCTTAAAACAAAGTAGTCTCGAGCAACCAGCTATGCAACTGCAATGTTCCACCCAACCATAGGCCAGTTGTGCTTATCAATCTCTTGATACAACCGCCACCCTCGAGCTGGGCATGATTTCTACAAGGAAAAAGGGAACAACAGACTCACACATAGCCCAAACTACACCAAAATCAGCCAAGCCAATCCACAGTTGACTTTATCAGGCTGCTAAGGCAAAGGAAGGGAATGAATTGCTAAGCTAGGGATACCTCTACAAGATCTATCTAGCTTGGCACCCACAATTCCTACACATCCCACTCAAGGAAGTACTCCCTTCACCAATACACAGTCCCTCAGGCCATACCTTCCAATATAGAGTTGTCCAAGGTGTGCATAGAAGAGTAGCCAGCCCTTTTGATCTTTCTGAGAGGTTACTCCCCTCACTAGGTTTATCAAGCCAATTCTGTCCACTACCACTCCAAATTTCTTGCTCAGAGGTTCAAACCAAAACAAGGATGCACATAACAGCAAAATCACAAGTGCTAGGCATGTAGAAAAGTGTTTTTACAGTGGGATGCCCAAAATGGGGTTTCTACCAATTCAGAAAAATGTGGGCAGCCAAAATGAAATGGGAGAAGGGGAAAACAACCCTAGGAGAGAAAATCATTTTCAGAAAAACGTTTATGAACATTCGAGGGACAAAAATAGCCTCCATAAACCCCAAAATCGTGACTCCCTTCTTCCCAGCCATTGTGCAATACAAAAACGAGTTCCCAAGCATGGAAAATACAAGAAAATGATGAAAAACGTGATGGAGAAAGTCCCAGCTAGCTCAGACTACATGAGAGAGCAAAGTCCATGGGTGAAAGATGGCTTTGGGCACCATTTCATGGGTGTTTTCTTGCCCAAGAAACAAAAATACAAATTCCCAGGTTGATGGCTTGCCCATGCATGAAATTGGTTTCCATACCTCTTCATTCCCAAGGCATTAACTACCTCAACCAACTCTTGGAAGAATTAAATGATTGGGTGAATAATTCAAAATGGGTAGTTGGTGATTTATGGGTTTTCTCATGAAATTTGGCTTAACACTATTGGCTCAAGGGTCTGAATAATTTCCCTCCTTATTCCTTATAAAAATCATGCCCCCATCTCTTTGTTGCATTGCATAGAGAGTTGTGGGTATTTCATTAAAATTCATATTTACATGATGTCTTAATTTACATTGTGCCTGGCTAGCATAAGAACCATAGGCATCTATTTTTAATTGCTGATACATAAAACGATAAATCGATGGTGGGGCCTTGGCCTTGAGCTCCTCACCATGATTTAATAACGATATTTACATCATTTACAATCTTAATGCAATAGGGTCAAGATGGGGACATTACATTCCCCTCCCCTTACATTAGCACTGTCCTCAGTGCTCATCAAAATTGAACAAAAATGGATATGCCGCTCTCATGGCATCCTCCAGCTCCCATGTAGCCTCATCGGGGACCCACAAGGGGTTCACTCAATGAACTTGTTGCATAGCACGATCGTTCGCGTGATATTAAAGAATACCCCTAATTTCACTAAATATTGTAAAATGCATCCTAAAATTGTATTGTTGAACCCCCCTCCCAATATGCCTTTCCAATTAAGAAAACCCCTAGTTTCACTAGATATTGTAGGTATCCATTTTTATCAACCCATTTTTAACACCCCCTTTATATCATATTATCAAGTTGTAACAAACAGGAGCCCTGCCACATCTTAGTATAAGCAAACACGATGCTAAATAAAATAATAGTATAATTCTAACAATGATCCCACTAGGATTGTAGGGGTGACCGATCAATTTGTAGCATTGGAGAGTGGAAGACCCAAATAAATAAAGTATCGGGGAAGGCAAAATGCATAAAACAAAACCTAGTCAAGGGATCAGCATATTAACAAAGAATGTAAAAGACTGATAGTCTAATTGTTAGTGCAATGCTTAGAAAATATGATAATTGCAAATGCTTCACACCACAACCTACCAATCTACCAATTTTATATCATGTAATACAAATATAGCCATAGATAACTCATGTTTTCTATATGCTTAATAAATTAATCTCCATAAAAATGCAAAATTGAAACCTTTTTGTGGAAGGATGCCCCTACCTTCCTATAAAAGAAAACATCATTGTCGATGTTTGAACCCAAATGAACATAGAAAAATTCCTTTTACTTTTCAATAACACCATATGATCATGTGCATAGCTTGGATTTGGGTCATTCACAAGATCCAATGAATTTCCTCCACTTCCTCTACATTTATTCTTGCAATCACGGGAATTAACAACATTTAGTTACCTTTTCTTGGGTTATATCTAGATAGGGGAAAATATCCATTGTTAGGTTTCAAGCATGCAATAGTTATAAAGATACACAAATAGTGAAACTTATATGATACCATTTCATGGTAACGATAACACATAGGGTATCTAAATAAGGATTTAGATTTTCACCTATGTTCATGTTAATTCCAATATAATATTAAAACAAATGCCTTGCATATAAGAATTGAAATTATAATTATGAATGTGCCAAATATAACTCAATCTAACAACTATTCCTAATTGGAAATGTGAAAAAATTAAAGAAGAATGCAAAAAGTTGAAATAAATAATTAGTCAAGAAACATTGATCAAACTTTTCTTAGTTCCAGTGAGCCAAGAAAGATTGATCTTAATTACAGAACAGTTTCTCTTAAAATGCCAGCATAGCAATTAAATCATCAAATTACAGAAGTAAAATACTTCATCCCCGCACAGAAAACTATAGTTTAAATACTTATCAATTATTCTTACCTTACTAATTATTTATGAATTGTAACAATTGTTTTAGACCATCTAGCATTTTGAATATTTCATAATATTTCTTTCTTCGATATCTTTGAATTTTCTTTTCAACAGTTATAAAAATAAATATGTTCCTTTCCGAGAGTCATTATAAGCTTTGAAAGCAGAGTTACATTATTTACATGCAAAGACATTGCAGAACAGTATTATATAAATCTTAGTATTTATTTTTATTTCATAAAATTTTCTAGTATTTGTTTTCTATCACTTTTTAAACCAAAGGTGAAGTTTGAATCCTTGTTCAAATCTCATTATTCTTACAATTTCATTTCAAAACCCTAGGTTGACTCTCGACTTTTCATTACAACTGTTTTAAACATTATTGATAGAAGACACACAGGCAGTACTTGAGCTTCAAAACCCAGATCTTCTACATATCAAACCGAGCAAGAAGTAATTCAAGTTATGCTCACACAGGAACAAGGTTTCAACCCTGTAAATACTTTTTTTTTTTTTACATTGTAATTTCGTTTACGACTTTGGAAACAATACTTGTCACTAAAACTTTAAGGCCTATTTATTAAATTACTTTTCTGACAGTTCAAATCGAAATCTTCAAAACCTCCATTCTTATTTATTTCCAGAATCTAACTACAGAAGTTCATTTCTTTAGATTGAGCGTCAAACTACAGTATTCACAACAACTTTAACAGTACCGAATACAAAAAAAGAACGCAACATTTCTTTTCTTCTGTAACTAAAAACCAGTATTATAATACCAAGTCAAATGACTTTCAATCCTTTAAAGCGAAGCTTACAAGCTGTACTATGGCGAAGATGCCATTGTAAAATATTTTCAGTTTACAATGCAGGCTTGAAGCCTCGGCAACACAAAAACTCAGTCTAAACATTATCATTTCTTACGGATTAACCTAACTCTTTTACTGAGCAGAACGTTTTAACTTTCGACGAGTCCAGGGTTATGGATGAACTCGAGACTTACCAGGACGGCAGAGTCCTCGACGTTCATTTGTCCAGCAAGCTTGGATGTTAGACCTTTGATTGACCCCGCAAGTGAAACATACATCTAAATAAATTAGAATGAATCAAAATAAAGGATTTATGAAAACTCAAATTTCAATGATGGAACATAGAGACATATTACCTTGAGTGGAAAGGCCAAAGATCCAACCCCAACACTGTAAAAATAGACGTTCACCTTGAAATAGAAACCACACCAAGGTCATGGTATCAACTACTGAGCATTCACTTACAGGTTTGCAAAACACCATTAAAATAACGCAGAGGTCGCGGGTTCCAAACTCCAAGCAAACTTGCTAACCCTAAGTTTTAGCAGCGTGTCGGCCTCACACTCTAACTCCAAAACGTGAAAGTGAAGAATGAGAAACCCTCTAGGATTACTTACAACGAGAATTTAGGGTTTATAATTCAACGACCCAGATCTATTGTGATCGATGAGCGAGAAGGTGACAGCCTGATGCTTTGAGAATCGGGTAACCATAACATAAATACCTCATTTATTGTAACAGCTACGACAATGCCAACGTTGCATGCCAAGGAGTCAATCCCATGTACAGTTCGGAGGATAGCTGCTTGTTCACTACGCATAGTTCGATTTCGTGAGTCACATTTTAACCAGGCTTCACATGGTTTGACAACGTGGATAGACAGCATTACACTCCACTAAAGAGTTGGTTCAGAACCATTAATGTTTGGACGAGACACCATCAACCTGTCAGATCGATGCAGCAACGACATTAATAACCGTCACTTCCTTACCAGTGTCGTATTTAATGCTTGGTGTAATGTCGTTCATTATCAATACATAGAGTAAGGTCAGGATTGCATTGTATATCGCTTCATCGCTATGGTATTAACCATCGAATGCATGATTACATAAATCAAAAGTTTGTATTGGTAATAATCGCATGCATATAAGATTTAGATAGTTAGAACTTAGGTTAGAAAATAGTATCGGTACATTGTAATATTATTACAATAAACCATATAAAAGTTGTTTATTATAATAATGCACCAATATCACATTAGAATGGTTCACCCTATAGTTAAAAAGGGTCCACACTTATATTGTATTATGTTCTTAAATAAAATATGATTTTGACTTTATAAATATCAATACTATATCCATATATATATAAATTATAAATGGAGAAAGTAGAAGCTACCATAGTTATCTTAAATAAAATACCAAGCATTGAAATGGGAAGTGAAACTTGATGTTATAATAAAGGAATAAAGTTCAAATTGAATTTGTCCATCAATCGTTTCACCTAGTAGTAAAAGGTTTCATGAATTGGAAAATATTGGCAGAATCATATTAGCAATTCATTCTTCAAATCTAGTAATTAATCTTAAGATTTTTAAGCATAGATATTTCTACGAAGATAATGTACTTTTGAACCTTGTTTAAATATTATTAACTTCTGCAACTTGTATTTTTTTTCGAAATAATACATTTAGAACTTGGATAGAATTCCATACCTGAAACAAGGAGGTACTTATAATTTCTTTAACCAAATAAGACGACTAATTGGAAAATATAAATACTCTTAAACATTGTTTTGTCATTGTTATCCTTACCTGCGAATATTCGCAAGAAGGACAGGTACAAATGCTTTAGCTAATTAGCTAAGTAAGTCTCGGGGCACCTCGCAGGCACCCTTCATCACCATCCCGAAATTAAAACTGTCAGTACCTTGTCAAGGAGAACTCCGTCTTATATTGTTTTGAAATTTCAGTTATTACAACTACAAACAAATTAGTGTCGTAATCATTTTTATGGAGGCAAGACACATCACTGTCTTAAAGCATCATTAGTTAAAAGGACATAGTAGTTAAATTGTTATATACATTAATGACTTTATTATTTAATACTGCCTTAACAAGCATTTATTACTTCCGCAATCACAATTTTAACATTTAATGCTAGTATAATTTTTTTTTTAAATTTTATGAAATTATCGGGATGTTACATTGCTCAAGGACAATAATCCAAAGAGACTTCCATCGATATTATCATTGGTACACTATTATCAAATTTATTCAAAACTTAGGATCATAAGCAATATCAAAGAAAAATGGAAGGCCCTTAAGTCTTAGGTGGGTATGAATTGAGCCCATGATTTGGACGTATGAATCCATCCCACGATTTGGAGGTTATTCCTCAACACTCCCAAATAAAATAACCCCCAATATTTATATTACTATGTCAAATAAAAAAAACCCCTTGACCCCTTAATACGGGGCAATATATTTTTGAGGTTTTTAAGAGTATTCAACCCCCCAATATGAATGGACGTGATATGATATTGCCTCACTAGTGAACCCCCCATGTCGGGACCGTAGTGCTTCCATTGCACCTTTACTTGTCCGATGGCTCGGTTCCGGAGCAATGTTACCTTCTTGTCTAGGATGCGCAATGGGTTGGTTTGGAACTCTCCCTCGGGTTCCACCTGGATCACATCCCAATTAATCACATGGTTAGGATCATGTACGTATTTCTTAAGCAAAGAGACATGAAAAACATTATGAGCTCTAATGATAGCATGTAATGCAAGTCTATATGCAACTGGTCCTATTCTTTCAAGCACTTCAAATGGCCCACAATATCTAGGTGAGAGCTTGGAACAACTCCCAAGATTCAAGGAACTCTTCCTTGACCTCACTCTGATATACACATGATCCCCAACACTGAATTACCTATGCACTCTATGCTTATTTGCATAGATTTTCTGCCTATCCTGGGCTGCTTTTAAATTCTGCCTAATCTCTGCAACCTCTTGTTCCATTTCCCTAAGAAATTCTGGCCCAAGTACAATTCTGTTCACTGGATTGTCCCAAGTCACTCGTGTCCTACACCTTCTGCCATACAAAGCCTCATATGGACTCATTCCCAGTGATGCTTACTGCCCATTGTTATATGCAAATTCTACCAAGTGTAGATAATCCTCCCACTTGGATGGTTTTTCCATTACATACATGCGGAGCATGTCTTCAAGCACCCGATTTACTCTTTTTGTTTGCCCATCTGTTTGAGGATGGTACGCAGTACTAAAGCTCAACTGTGTACCCAAATCTGCAAAGAGACCTTTCCAAAAATTGGAAGTGAACTTGGTATCCCTGTCATAAATTATTGCCTTAGGCAATCCATGTAATCTGGAAATTTCCTTCATGAAAATATTTGCAATGGCATCGGCTTTATGTGTGGACTTAACCGGTATAAAATGTGCTGCCTTTGTTAACTTGTCCACCGCAACCATGATGGAATCATGTTGTTTCATGGTCATTGGCAACGCTGTAGTAAAATCCATGGAAATTACTTCCCATTTCCATTCTGGGATTGGCAATGGATGCAATAAACCTGTTGGGTGTTGGTGTTCACCCTTTACCTGCTGACATTCCATGCACTTAGAAATGTATTCAGCGATGTCCCTCTTCATCCCTGGCCAGAAATAATAGTATCTTGCTGTAGCAATGGTTTTTTGATATCCTGGGTGACCAGAGTATGGAGCTTTATGGATTTCATCTATAACAATCCTCCTCAAATCTACCACATTTGGAATATAGGCTCTATTCTTATAAGTAAGGAGTCCGTCTTCTTCCAAATGGTATCCTTCATACTTCTTTTCAAGGTCTTGCTGCTACAGTTTGTCCTTTATTTGCACATATGCTTCATCCTCAACAACATGGTTAACAATCTATTGCCTCAGATCTAGTTGGCAAGTGCTAACCGCTGCCACATGCATTTCATGTACTTTCCTGCTGAGTGCATCAGCCACTTTGTTTTTTTTTCCCTTTTATGTGTTTGATCTCAAAATCAAATTCACACAAAAATTCCAACCATCTAGCTTTCCTAGCATTTAAAGTTGGCTGATCAAACAAGTATTTCAAACCACAATGGTCTGTCCTTAACTCAAATTTCCTTCCCATTAAGTAATGCCTCCACATATTCAAAGCATGTACTATGGTTGCAAGTTCTATATCATGAGTAGCATAGTTCTTCTCATGCTCCTTCAACTTTCTTGACTCGTAGCATACGACGTGGTTGTCTTGCATAAGAACTCCTCCACGTCCTTGATTGCATGCATCAGTACATACCACAAATTCTTTTTCTGGGTTTGCAATTTTCAAAATTGGTGCACTCGTAAGAAGATTCTTCAACCATTGGAAACTTTCCTCACATCTTGGTGACCATTCAAACTTTATCCCCTTCTTTTGCAAAGAAGTGATCGGGTTTGCGACCTTGGAGAATCCTTCAATGAACCTCATGTAGTAACCAGCAAGGCCCATAAAATATCTCACATTTGTCACATTTCTTGGAGTTGGCCAATTCATAATGGCTTCAATCTTCTCAGGGTCCACAGATATTCCTTCGTCTGAGATAATGTAACCCAAATAATGGATTCTATCTTTATAAAAGTCACATTTGCTCAACTTTGCATACAGCTTATGCTCCCTTCGCAATTGCAATGTCATTCTCAAATGTTCTTCATGCTCTTCTTCATTCTTAGAATAAATAAGAATGTCGTCTAGAAATACAAGAACGAACTTGTCCAAATACTTGCTAAAAACACTATTCATGAGACACATGAATGTAGCTAGTGCATTTGTGAGACCAAATGGTACCACCACAAAATCATAGTGTCCATACCTCGTTCTAAACGTTGTCTTATGAATATCTTCTTCTTTGATTCTTACCTGATGGTAACCAAACCTCAAGTCGACCTTTGAAAATACCTTTGCCCCTCGCATTTGATCAAAAAGGTCATCAATTCAGGGAAATGGGTATTTGTTCTTCACAGTGACCTTGTTCAACCGCCTGTAGTCAATACATAACCTAAGTGTTCCATCTTTCTTTTTCACAAATAGAACAGGTGCTCCCCACGGGGACACACTTGGCCTGATATATTTCTTTTCCAACAACTCTTGTAATTGCATTTTCAGTTCTAGCAATTCCGGCGTACTCATCCTGTAGGGTGTCTTAGACACTGGTGTAGCTCCTGGCACAAGCTCAATTGTAAAATCAATGTCTCTCTTTGGAGGAAGTCCTGGAATCTCATCAGGAAAAACATCCCTAAATTCTTGCAATACATGGTAGTCCTTCAACTTAAGAGTTTCATTCTCTGTTGCCTCCAAAACATGGGCTGCATACAATTGACACCTTTCCTACAGAACTTCTTCAACTGCATGGTTGAAACCTGCCTAACAGAAGTCACCTTTGGAATTCCTTTTACAGCCCTTGGGTTTCCTTCTTTGTCCATGCATTCAAAAGTTTTATTGTAGCAGTTAATTTTAACCATGTGTGCTTCTAACCAATCCATTCCAATGAGAATATCATAGGATCCAAGTGGCAAAACATTCAGATTTGCATAAGTGAATAGCTTGTCCATCTCTAATGGAAATTTCTCTATAATTTCACTAACCTTTCTCTTGGTTCCAGTGGCTAGTTGAACTAACCATGATTTACTATGCTTTAATTTCTTAAAAGCACAAATCTTAACAATTTTAGGAGTGACATAACTGTGAGTGGATCCAGGATCAATCAAAATAGAAATAGATTGCTCAACAATATTACCTTCAACTTCAACCATAGTTGATTGATGATCTTCCTGGTGGTCGTCTAGTGCTGCATAGATTCTAGGAATTGTCCTCGCCACTTGACCCATAGTTTCAACTCCTTGGATGTTGTGAACTTGATTTGCATTCCCATTCCGATGTGGACAGTTCCTAAGCATGTGGTCTCCTCCACAACCCCAACATTGAAGTGGTTCTCTTGGCTTGTCTCCCATCATCCTAGTTGGCTTAGTCACAACTTGTGATGGTTGCCTTTGCTAATTTCTGATATGAGGAGGTTTGAAACCTTTCTTCCTTTGGTAAAAATTCTCATTCTTCTTGTCCTTCCATGCCTTATGGAAATCAGGTTTTCCTTTGTTTTGATCATAGCAATACTTGGCCTTCCTCATTGTCTCCTCTAGAGTTCAAGGCTCATCAAATTCAATCCTATCTTTATATGATTGAGGTAGCCTACTTAGGAAACGCTAAATTTTCACCTTGTCATCTCGAATATACCTGACATACCTTAGCAACCCCAAGAACTTGTTTGCATACTCTTCCATTGTCAATTGTCCCAATCTCATCTCATGGAACTCTTTGATATTGTCATCATAGTATCTATCAGAGAGGTACTTCTACTTGAAATATTTCTTGAACTACTTCCATAAAATCTTTCTTTCATTGATCTTCCTCACTTGCTTGATGTGTTCCCACCATATATATGCTTTTCCATTCAAGTTGAAGATGGCGACCCTTGCCTTCATATTTCCATAGTAGTCTTGGACTTTGAAATACTTTCTCATCCCAAGAAGCCAAGTTTCAGCTTCTTGACCGGATTTTACCTCTCCATCAAATGTGGGAGGTTTTGCCTTCTTAAATTCACCATGCGAATTGTTCTTGTAATGCCTCTTTCTCGTATTCTTGTGAGATGAAGAGCTTGAACCCTCAATGGATCCTTCAGAGTAAGATGATCCGCTATAAGAGATTTTTGGAGTATAGATTCTGTCTCTAGAAACTCTTCTTGAGATATTAGACCTCTTGTGGGAATTTATCCTTGTACTACCCTGACTCCCTTCTGGATTTTCCAATTGATGTCTAGGGCTAATTTGCCTCTAGATATCTGTCAAAATCTGCAGCATGGTTGCATTCAACTGATTTTGTTATTCCTAAGCTTTAATCATCCTCTCGTTATCTTCTCTACAGCTTTGCAACTCCACCCTTAGGCTCCTCATGGTGGCTGCAATATCTGGGGGAGTCTCTCGATTTCTTCTCCCATTGGATTCTGTTTCAGCATTGTCAACATGTATGTTTCCCCCCATGGCATCTGTCTCAGGCTCATAGGGATCCTGTGCATCATCCATGATGTTAATATTCTTGGCCCAACCAAGACCAAAACTTTCCAACTACACTTATCTGGAATGTTGCTTTGATGTGACTATAATTATGCAAAAAATGTGTTTATAAACACAATTGTTAGCTGCATTATAATACCATAAGTTATTTGTATGTATGTGGAGAAATCCTATATTGACAAATTTTTCCAATAATAGACTTTCTCACAATCAACGATGGTCTTAGGGGGATGATGGGGGTCAAGGGGTCTTGCCCCCTTATGGCTTCCCTGCGCCATTGCAGGGTGGGTCGAGGGAAGTGCCCTCATTTTTTTTTTTTGTAAATCCTTTGATTTCGCGGAATTTGGCACATAACTTTCATGGTGATTTTCCATTTTCAGCACCTGAAAATATCAGGGAAAAGCTGCTGTATTTTTTCCGTTTGGTGGACTTATCAAATTCTCCTCTGCCCGTGTCACAAATATTAAGGGTAAAATGGCCGCCGGTGTCATGGATCTTATCATTAAAATTGCCATCGGTGTCGCGAATATTTAGCTTAAAAAGCGCTGCCCGTGTCACAGAATTTTAAGCTAAAATTCGCCGCCGTTGTCTCCGCCCTTATCGCAGATCTTAAGGTTATTTTAGCCACGCGTGTCGCAGATTTTAACATTAAAATTGTCGTCGACGTTCGCGGATCTTAACGTTAATTTCATCGCATGCGCACATCGCAAAAATTTTCATTAACTTCGCCGCCGTGCGTCACAAAACTTAACCTTAATTTCATCGTCGCACGTTGCAAAAATTAACGCTAAAATCGTTGACCGAATTGCAAAAGTTAGCGCTAAACCCGCCGACCGTGTTGCAGAAATTAACATTAATTTCGCCGCCGCGTCACAAAAGTTAACCTTAACTTCGCCGACACAGCCCTTAGGAAAAATTTCGAAAACACTTAGAAAAATTTAAAATTTTTCCTTTCTTTCTGTGATGATCATTGCTCAACAGGAGGTGACTTTTCCTCTGCAAACTGTTCAACCTTAGCTTGTTTAGGCCCAACATGGTAACCTGTGGTGATAAGGAAGGAGTCTTCCCTATGTAACTCTGATCATACTTGGCCCATAGAGGCCCAATGCTATAGCCTATGGCTCTGATACCAAAATGTAATGTCCCCTCCATCATACCAGTGTGATGGAGAGAACGTGATGCTAAAACTGGGCATATAGCCCCATAACCATTAAGTAAAAACTCATTGATAATAAAATACATATACATATGCACATTGTCATTAAACACAACGGAATTAAAATCATCTACATATCTAACATACATTCAAGTATTTTCATGACAGACATTAAATAAATACATTGCAGAATTTATCACATGAGAGTACTTATCTTAAAACAAAGTAGTCTCGAGCAACCAGCTATGCAACTGTAACGTTCCACCCAACCATAGGCCAATTGTGTTTATCAATCTCTTGATACAACCGCCACCCCCGAGCTGGGCATGATTTCTACAAGGAAAAAGGGAACAACAGACTCACACATAGCCCAAAATACACCAAAATCAGCCAAGCCAATCCACAGTTGGGTTTATCAGGCTGCTAAGGCAAAGGGAGGGAATGAATTGCTAAGCTAGTGAGCTCAAGCACAAATCCAGGGATACCTCTACAAGATCTATCTAGCTTGGCACCCATAATTCCTACACACCCCACTCAAGGAAGTATTCCCTTCACCAATACACAGTCCCTCAGGCCATACCTTCCAATATAGAGTTGTCCAAGGTGTGCTAGAAGAGTAGCCATCCCTTTTGATCTTTCTGAGAGGTTACTCCCCTCACTAGGTTTATCAAGCCAATTCTGTCCACTACCACTCCAAATTTCTTGCTTACAGGTTCAAACCAAAACAGGGATGCACATAATAGCAAAATCACAAGTGTTGGGCATATAGAAAAGCGTTTTTACAGCGGGATTCCCAAAATGGGGTTTCTACTAGCTCAGAAAAACGTGGGCAGCCAAAACGAAATGGGAGAAGGGGAAAACAACCCTAGGAGAGCAAATCGTTTTCAGAAAAACGTTTATGGGCATTCAAGGGACAAAAATGGCCTCCATAAACCCCAAAATCGTGACTCCCTTCTTTCCAGCCATTGTGCAATACAAAAACGAGTTCCTAGGCATGGAAAATGCAGGAAAATGATGAAAAATGTGATGGAGAAAGTCACAGCTAGCTCAGACTACGAGAGAGAGCAAAGTCCATGGGTGAAAGATGGCTTTGGGCACCATTTCGTGGGTGTTTTCTTTCCCAAGAAGCAAAAATACGAATTCCCAGGTTGATGGCTTTCCCATGCACAAAATTGGTTGCCATACCTCTTCATTCCCAAGGCATTAACTACCTCAACCAACTCTTGGAAGAATTAAATGATTGGGTGCATAAGTCAAAATGGGTAGTTGGTGGTTTATGGGTTTTCTCATGAAATTTGGCTTAACACAATTGGCTCAAGGGTTTGAATAATTTCCCTCCCTATTCCTTATAAAAATCATGCCCCCAACTCTTTGTTGCATTGCATAGCTAGTTGTGGGTATTTCATTAAAATTCATATTTACATGATGTCTTAATTTTATATTGTGCCTGGCTAGAACAAGAACCATAGGCATCCATTTTTAATTGCCGATACATAAAACGACAAATTGATGGTGGGGCCTTGGCCTTGAGCTCCTCACTGTGATTTAATAACGATATTTACATCATTTACAATCTTAATGCAATAGGGTCAAGATGGGGACATTACAATTTGTACAGTAGCAGGTCTACTGCTATTCATTTGTACCTACTAGAACTTTGTAAATAACAAACAAAATGCAATTTGGGCACCCTCAGAACACTATAATACTATATACTCTCTTAAGGATAGATGTTCATACCAACTCTCTATGGACGAATGATGATCTTGGGGCATCTTTAACATACTCTTCCATTGCAAAAATGAATGATGTTGGTGGTTGTTCATTCAGTAATTTGATTCACAAGAACCAAAGTAAGTATCACACAAAGCCATGCACATCTGTAATGACCAGCTACATGCCATTACACTAAAAAGTTGCACTGAACGTGATGACAAAGTTCACAAATTATCTGTACCTTTTCAAGTGTAGGAAATTTAAATCTGCGTCCAAGGTCAAGACCTTTGCAAACTTCGTAGAACTCTGATCATTTTTCAACCTACCATGCCAGTGGAACAAATAATTGCAATAAAGTTATTTTATTCATCATGGGTGACACAAGGTGATATTCATTCCACATTTCAGAAATGATGCCAGAAAATTTATTTCTTTAAATTAAACATGCTGGAAAAGAATAGGAATGGTAGGTGTATACAGCGAGAGAAGGTAATGATGATAAAATTAAACACTTCAAATATGTTCAGAGGGAATGCCACTGAAGCAAATGATTTTAAAAAAAGTAATGTTGGATCACAATCATCCTAGAGAACAAAATAGTAGGAGGTATATGGGACTGTTTTGACATGGTTTGAAACTAAAGACATCAACTAGAACACTTTTGGAACAGGAAATTTCCAACCATACCTGTTTACCATCTCACCTATAGATATGAAGTGCCTTAATAGCATCATGGCATTGCATTTCAAAGAATTGCAGGTAGACAATTGCAGTTATCAAAGCTATAGATCAATTATAATTAAGATGCGATGCTAATTAAACATTTAAACCACAACATTTACTCCCTTGTCAACAAGGTTGATGGTGGCATCATTAATTGTAGTGTAAAGTTTAGTGCTCTCTCTAGAAACCTACAACATTGTGCAAAAGGAAAATAAGTATACCCATCATAAAGTGCGGCATCAACTTTAGCAAGTGAAACTACTTTCTTTATGCAAGACAGCAAATAAATTTTAACCACAAAAGAGTGAAGATGCCACGAACCACTGTGAGTGCATACTGTATCACATGATTGGATATAGATTCCCCTTCCGGCTGGACATATTTAGATTATTAAATTAGCAACCATACACAACAGTATGTAGTGCTTTCAATCCAAAATCAAAGATGAAGAAGAAAAATCATGTGGGATCTAGAGAATGATCTAGAAGAAGTATCAGAATAACATGCAACCTTGGAAAAGATGGATAAGACAACAAGCAGAGCAGTCGATGAGGGAATCATGAGCAGGGATAAGATAAGACACAGATATACAATACTGTAACATAGATCTTGTAACATTATACTCAAAGTAAGCATTTTATTAAACAAAACAAAAAAATTTAGGTAAGAGAAAGGAAGCGATAGCGCAAACCATAATTTTTTTTATCTTTGGAAGGATGAGTTGGCTTCGTCCAGTAAGTTTCATTTTCCAAAAGAGTTCAAGGGCCTCCTTTCCATGACCGTGTTGGGAACATGCTACGATTATCACTGTCAATGAGACAAGATCTCGTTTTGGAATCTTGTTAAACACCTGTTGTGAGTTGTCGATACTTCTGTACTTGGAATACATGTCAACAAGAGAATTCCGTACATTGAAGTTACATTTTGTCCCACTATTTGCATCGGATCACGGAAGATACAATTCTATAACTTCAATGTTGTAAGTGCTCCTTTGATCTACTCAACCAAGTGTCAATTTGATTTTGCTTTCCGCTTCACTGATCACTTCAGGATTTGCCTCCAATAGGCTAATATACAGAACTGGAAATTGTTCGAGAGGCATCCAATTCTTCTATGCATCTAAAAAAAAAAATTTGATATTAGTGCTCATTGCATCCTTAAATTCAACTTATTTCCATCATTGATTTCAAAAGATGACAAGGATGCTATCTTATTGCGAGGATAACAAAAGAAAACTCCAAAATATTCAGGGAAGTCCATCCTAGGATAATAGGATGGCCTTTAGGTCAAACTATGGCATGAACTAGCTCACACATCTCTCCTAAAGAGAGTTCTTTCATCCCTCCTAAAGAGAGTGCTTTCAGTGTTGAATCAAATTTACAATTCTAAAACATGATCTAACTAATTCTGGTAGGAACTTAGGGACTATGCATTTGTGACACTACCGTTAGAGGGTATCCACACCTCAAACACAGTGACTGTATTCTGGTCATTGTCAATTTATTCAATAAGATGGTAATTCTAGTTTCATGTAATGAGCATGATAGGACAACAGAGTGGAAGCATTTTTTTGAAGCATGTTTGAGAGAATTTTGGATAGCCAACTTCCATTGTTTATCATTGAGATAGTGGTTTCTTTACTAACTTTTGGAATGGATTATGGTCACTCAAGGACACTAAGTTGAATCTATAGCTGAGTTATTACCTCTCTGGTTATTTGAAGTGAAGAATAGATGGGAGAAAATTCCTTCAAATTGGACTTGCCACCAGAATAGATGATGGAGAAGTAGAAACTCTTACGGCAAAGTGTCAAATTGCCCACATATAAGATCAATTGGATCCCAGATATATATAAACTTTGGTAGAAAGACACCATATTGCTAGGTGAAGAAGAATATTCTTGAAGATTGCACCAAGTCAGTTGCAAGGGCAGTTTCCTTGAAACAATAATAGATGGTTGGCAGCAGAGCAAGTGCAAAGAGAATTTCCTCCCTTCTGGTACAACATGATGTGGGGCTATCATCCTTGAAAGTGGGAGGCTTATTTTGTCCTTGTTTCAACGTTAACTTAAATCAGTTAACTTGACTTTGATGGAGGGCAATTGGGTTGTCATCCTCCAAATGGGAAGCCTGATAATTCTGTGTCAACATCGTTAAAGATAATTTGACTAGGCACTCAGGTTGACTTTAACTTGGTTATAAATGATTTGACAACTTGACCTTGGTAGACTTTGACTCGATTACTTCATCAAAATCAACCTTAACTCAACATGTCATTTCCGTTTATTTGATTGAACCTTTGATTGGTGGGTAAGTCAACTGTTGTGATAATGGCAGGCTTAGTTCTGGTGGCTGCTGCAAAAGACATTACTTGTAACTGAATATGATTCTACTTATTTAACCCCGTTGTATAAATTCAGTGCTTTAATGCAGGTGGACCAATGAATTCTTAAAATAAAACAACGAATACATCATTCTCTCTGTACATTGTTTAAGTGAGGTTAGGAAATAGAGTAAACAGTCAAAGTCCAGATTTCATCCGGGTTAAATTTAGAATGTAATTCCTACCTTGTTGATGTGTATTTGGAATTCACAAGTTTGCATAGTCAAGAGAATTGGCTCTGTAATTGCAGTTCATATTGATCGATGCCATTTACAATTTTTTTGTGTTTTTCTTCATATGATTATGTTAGACTTTATTGTTCAATGTGAGTGATGAATCCTTAATGACACATGCACAAAACTTGAATTTTTGACTCGATTGACTACTAAGATTACCCCTAGATCTAATGGTCATTGGTACCTCCCAAACCTACACTCAAATATATTAAGGCCTTGAATGAAGGGAAACCCTAGAGGCACGAAGGAAGGTTGCCTACTGTCACGACAGCAACTCTTCCTTTCACTTTAGGCAGGTTCTTTTCTGGCACAAGGGGGGAACCCTAGAAAAGATTGTTTGTATATTCTAAATAAAGGGATAGTGGAACTCACCAAGACTGGTGCCTATCCTATTGGGATATGGAGTCAAGATCTAAGAACAAGAGGGTTTGAATATCATGGATAAGATGCAATTAAGCCATTTCCTGATGCACCATAGTTAGTCCAAAACAAATTTTCAGGTTATGCAAGAACAAGTGAGAACCCTTGTGCAAGGTGCACCATCACAACCATGAAATTACAGCCAAGTAATAACATGCAACCATGAACAATTAAAGAATTAAGAAATAACCACAACTTAAATCCAAGATGAATTAGACAAAGTAGGATGGCCTTCTTGTAGAATGAACAGCCAACATTACATCATATCTTCAAATCTGATTTCATCACAAGATCAAGAGAGCCATAACATGTCGGACTTAACATTGGATTAAGGTCCTTCACATGATCCATCACCTAATAAGGTCCCCCTACCAGAGGAGACAATGGGGATTTAGAGTGGCAACAAGAGAGTGAGGTATCGTTGGAAATGAGGAATCACCCCTGCTCTATGATGAGTACTTTAGTAAGGAAGAGATAGAAAATCACATGGGAAATAAGGTTTGTAACTTTGTGCAGTGACCTTTACTATTGGGTCATTCCAGGATACAGTTGAATGTGATGTAACACCATTGGATTGCTCAGATCTCTTGCTTGGATGGCTTTTTCAGTATAATCATAGTGCAAAATCTTCTTCCTTAGCTAAAATTGTCCTCAAACATGGAGTGAACAGTCCTAACCATAAAATTACAGCAGCAAACTTCTTCAATTATCCAAGGTTACATCAAGAGCTAGGGAGGGTTTCACCTCAACCTTCACATCTCTTCATATTAGAACAAGGCTACCCTTCTCCAGATATTATTTTTGCATCAAAAAACAATGGCAATCCTTGCAAAATCCCTAGTCATCCAAGAAAAAGAAAACAGAGGCTGAAAACCTCACATTGAACTTGTTTTTTAACTTTTTTCTCCCCAAAGATCCTCAACTAAAGCTTCCAGGGGAACTTCCACAACTCCAACCATGCCTTTTTCAAATGAATCTCTCATTTGTTGTATCCTTCATATTAAACCCTAATTCATAAAATAATAATAAATGGGATCTAGAAGCCCTTGAGGTAGGGTTCTTCTCTTTAGTGTGCTTTTAGGGATTAATTAAATCACAAGTTAACACATCTCACCATTCCCTTTGTGGTCGCATCTCCACATATGTGACTTATGCCTTGATCAATGTGTAGTCCCTCATAGAATCCCCCTTGAACATGCTTGAATTGTCCCTTTGAGGAGGGCATCCTAGAACCATGATTTAAGCCATAAGTATCGTTCTTTTCTTATCCTGATTTAAGCCATAGCTATGTTTGATTCTCATCAAGCCATAAACCATGCCCTAGACATCTCATGAAGAAGGGTGTTCATCTTCTATGGTTCCGTTCTCATGAAGAAGGGTGTTCGTCTTCTATGGTTCCGTTGCTGCTCATATCATCCATTAGTGTGGTCCCGAAAAAGTCTCCATCAAGCCATCAGTGATCCTCCACACCTTTGTTCTTGCCTTGGATGATGATAAGTGCTCAAGCAAGCTAGAACAAGGTGCATGGCCTCCAAGTGCCTCCCGCAATCTGTAACTGACACTGAACTCCAAGGATCTTCTGTTGTTCTAGTGAGATAAGAAAGACCCATGAAAATGCAAAATGGACCATGTATTTTCAAGGGGTAACAGTCAGTAACAAACCTTGTGACGCAAATCAAATCCGACATTCCATCTGGCATTGGGCTTGAACAAGGGTTTTGTTTTGAATTGATTTGTTATCAGAGATATAGAAAGGGCTTAAGCAACATTGTATTTGGTATGGCAGCACTGAAAGGTTGTGGTATTCATCAATTTGTAAAGTTGCATGTAAAGATCCTAGTTCTTGTTCAAAACCATTTTAGAAGTTATGAAGGACAAGGTCAAGTTGATTTTATGCCCTGAAAAGTTTCTTAATCTTGATGGTACAGACGTGAATATCCTTGAGTTCGAAAGTTTTGATTACTCACTATTGGTAGACTATTACCATATATTCTAAGGTTATTTTAACTCAGTTCTTGATTCTGTTATCTAGTGAACTCCTCAGCTTCTGCTAATGTGCCGGACAAGTGCAAAGTACAATCCAAAGAAAACCAAAATTTGAAGACCTGAATATCTAAAAACTTTTGTTCTCTGGATCATATTGATCATTATCATTTGCAATTCTTCTGTGTTTTTCTGCATATGATATAATATGCCTCCTCACGACCTCTATTTATTATGTCATTTTGCTCTTATTTCCCTTATTTATGCTTTACAGAGAAGATTACCCAGGTACTCCTCATTTGCTACTGTATTTTGTATTTTTGGGTCCCATTGAGCTATTTTGGTCATCGTTATTGGACATTAATATGATATCTTTCTATTACATCTACTCATATCGTACTCAGGGCAAGAGCAAGGTTAACACAAAGTTTTGCACAGCTTAAAATGGTTGTCACAAAGCTAGAAGGTTGCCTACTGTAATAGGACATGTCTAAAGCATCTATTCTACCTTGGTATTTAGAGAAAACCCACATATCAGTGCAAACTATTTGCTTTCTTGTCTCTCCAATCATTTTGAATTGATCACTTGAGTGAGGTATACTCATTTAGAATAGTGGGTGACATTATTCAAAGCTACATCAAATAATTAAAATAGAAAAAGTGAGACTAGTTTGAGAAAATGATTCTAGATGATGGAGATCTCAGTAGTTAGATCCATGGATATTAGAGCAGCCAAAAAATATGCCCTCCAAATGCATGTGTATTAAATATTCATTTTGTCTGCCCTGTCAACCAATTGACACTGACCCAATATTTAATGACGGTTTGGGGCATCATGGCAGATGAGAAAATCTATCACCTATTGGAAATTCCTAAAGCTTAGCCCAATCCATGGCTATTCTAGAGCTCCATCATTAACAACATTAATAAAGTACTTGGGGAAGTGTCATAGGGAAGTTGTTTGAGGAATTTCAGTGTATACTGGACAGTAAAGGTGGACCGATGACATTTTAAAAGGACGTAGAACAATTTAAAGGATCCAGGAATAAAGCTGTTAAAAGATCAGCCAAACCAGCTAATTAACAATAAGACTTTATTACTGATTTCAAAACTATAAGTTAAGTTCTTATGGAAATTCTTGATCCAAAACTACAATGAGTATAATTGTTTTAAAGCAATGAAATATGTTCAAAAAGAAAAATGCAAATGAATGAGATGGTATAAAAAACCTGGTAAATCCTCCAACTCAAAGTTCCTTAACATCACAAATTATATGCAATTCTTGATATTTATTATTTATCCCCTTTTCCACATAAAAAAGTATAACTAGAAGAAAGTTTCACCGTCTCTTTTTATACTTTTACTTTCTTTCAAGACAATGTGATATGAAGAGAGAAATCTGTGAACTTATACTTGATGAAGATACAAAGAGCCTAGACTGTCTGGAATTGTGCCAATTAGCAGATTGTTTGACAAATCCCTGAACTTTTTAGAAAAATAATGAATTTCATGAATAAACAACACCTTTAAAAGAATAAACAAAAATAGATATAATATATAAAGCATGTACTATAAAGAATATTTCAATTATGCAAATATGCCTAGACCATGAAGATACAAATAGCCCATAAACAGTTCAATCTAATAAATTTTGTAAACTCATGATAAGACCTCTATTGATAAAATAATATAAATGCTGGGCAGAAACAAATTTCTGGAAATTATAGTGTTGTGTTAGGATATTCCTATACTCCATCCTAGTCCTCCTAGCTTTTCTGACATTTTCATTTTCAGTCATGCATGCAAAATTAGGGTTTGCATGCATCCTAGTCATCAGCACCAGCACCTAGCCCTCAACAAACCAGCCCCTGGAGCTTCTTTCAGATCAGTTTCAGCTCTCCTAGAGCTTAGTGCGCCCTCCTTTCACCTACTGCATGAGAAGGGCGCCTTTCTTCACCTACCAGTCCAATTTAGTTTAGTTATATTTAGTTCTTCCCTTAATTTAAGGATTAACTGACTCTAACTGACCTTACCACTCCGATGGACCTCCAGTGTGACTAGACAACTTGTTCTGACTCCATTTAGCTCCATCTGTGCCCTCCACTGAGCCTCCTTCACTACATTAGTGCTTCCATGTGCCAGTTACACCAACCACACTCAGTTAAACTTAGTTTGACTCTCGGTTGACCATTACTTGTGCATTGATGACTTCACTGATGAGAAGGTGGACTCCTAGTTAGGCATTGATGAATCTCCACTGATTATGGATATATGCATGAAAGCCATTTCGAATTCAACCTAGTGAATTTGAATCCTCATACTCAGCATTGTATATTTACCAGTTTATTATTTTGTTTAATGTAACATGTGTAATTATTCTGCCTCAATCAGAGTTTCTTTGGATCTAAGTTCTATTGCTTGTCTCTTCTTCTATTATTCCTAAATTATTTCATTGTGAGGTTTACATAATCTCTTTGGATCTTATGTGGGCAATTTCACATGGTATCAGAGCCATTTGAGAGTATATTCTACCTCCATTCTTGAGTTTTTTTGCAAGTATTTTGAAGTTCCAGCAGTTGCAGCAGCAGATTCAACAGTTTCTAATTTGCATTTGTTCCAGCAGTCAAAGATGAGCAATTCGAATGCTTCTTCTTCTCTTTCTCCCATGATCCTCACTCCCTTCAATTACTTCGAATGGAAGGGTGAGATGAAGATTCACTTGATGTACAAAGGGTTTGAAAGATTGGTTTATGAAAGAGATGCCACACCACATATAGCTAGAGAGAGAATCAAGCATCTAAACAAATTGGATGAAGCTTTTGGATTCATATGCCTTCATATGTCCAAAGATCTATTGTTCCATGCTAAAGGATTGAAGTCTCCAAAAGAGTTATGGACCAAATTGGAGAGTCTTTTTGGAAAACAAGATGGGCTAAGAGGCTACATTCTTGAAAATGAATTGGCTGCCCTACAACCTAGCAATTTCTAGAGCATTCAAACATTCTTCTCAAAATTTAAAAATTTGGTTGTACAATGCAAGCATTGTGGCATCACTAAGAGTGATGAGCAATTGGTGCTTTCCATTTTGAGAAAACTTGGATCTCAATTTTATGTCTTTGTATCTACCTTCCAATCTGGGAGAATGTCAATCCTTGGATGGAAGTTTCCTACCTTAGAAGCTTTCACTCAAGCCCTCATTCAAGAAGAGGACAAATTGTTTCAAATGGATGCCATCAAAACCTCCAAAGATCTAGCTCTTTTAGCTAGTGAAGCAAGTGGAGCGAATGCAAAAGGGAGGCAAAAAGCAAAGGCAAGAAGCAATCAAGATCCAAGGATGAAAAACAAAAGAGACCAAATTGTACCTACTGCAAGAGAGGAAACCATCCTGAAAGTGCTTGCATGCACAAGAAGATTGATCTTCTAACCAAGCTTCTTAAACAAAACCAAATTGTTGTTCCAAAAGAAGCAAAGATGTCTAATGCTGGAATTGGATCTGATGATTGCCATGCATTGATGGCTGGATTTTCAAAGACAAAAGCCCTCCTCATAGATTTTGGAACCTCCAACCACATGATTGCATCTGAAGAATCCTTCTCCTCTTTGGATCTCCAAGATGGGCCTACCATTCACATGGGAGACAACTCTCAGATTTCTACCAAAGGATTGGGAACAGTTCATATGGAGCATGGTAAGTTCAAAAATGTCTTATTTGTTCCTTCTCTTACAGCTAATTTGTTGTCAGTTTATCAAATGAATCATACAAGATCACCAAAGCAAGTTATTTTTGGTCCAAACACAGTAGAGATTACAGAAATCTCCACTGGAAAGGTTATAGCGAATGGGATTGCTAATCTTGCCTCAAAGGCATATGAGTTCTCACACTTCATGCCTTTCTCTCCAACTATTCCTTCAGATTCTGATGAAGATCACAGTGACTCCTCTTCTTCTAATGAAGAAGAAGATCAAGATTTTGATGTTCAGATCATGGTTCAAGAAGATTCAGATCCAGAACCAACACCTATTCTTAGTCCAGATTCAAGGTCAATATGGGCTCACCCAAACCTTTCTACTACTAAGAACACAGTTGATGACTTATATGATCACATAACTACTAGACTTCAGCATCATGCCAACCTTGCATTATGCCATCCACCTCTCCATGAGAGATGCAGCATGATGATGGGGTTCTCTCTTCCATCTTTTGGGAAGAATCCTCATGTTCCGTTCGCTCCAGATACAGAAAGAGTCCCTGAAAGACTTGCTTCATCCTCCACACAGTGGGAGACTTTCCTACAGGGGATCAGCTTTCCAAGTCTTTTGCAAAAATTTTCATTGATGAAAGCTTCTTTCTTTGCTGCATAGTATGATGGTTCTTTGAGTCATTTACTGTTCTTTTGAGGGGGGATATTTTTCCCATGAGGTTTTCCCCATTTCCTCAGTTTATGGACAATTCTTTATTTTTCTATCATTTCATTGATTGTATGGGTGAACTTTGGTCCTAGTTACCAGGGCCCAACATGGATTAAGGGGGGGTGTTAGGATATTCCTATACTCCATCCTAGTCCTCCTAGCTTTTCTAACATTTTCATTTTCAGTCATGCATGCAAAATTAGGGTTTGCATGCATCCTAGTCATCAGCACCAGCACCTAGCCCTCAGCAAACCATCCCCTGGAGTTTCTTTCAGATCAGTTTCAGCTCTCCTAGAGCTTAGTGTGCCCTCCTTTCACCTACTGCATGAGAAGGGCGCCTTTCTTCACCTACCAGTCCAATTTAGTTCAATTGTTTTCAGTTCTTCCCTTGATTTAAGGATTAACTGACTCCTAACTTACCTTACCACTCCGATGGACCTCCAGTTTGACTAGACAACCTGTTCTGACTCCAGTTAGCTCCATCTGCGCCCTCCATTGAGCCTCCTCCACTACATTAGTGCTTCCATGTGCCAGTTACACCAACCACACTCAGTTAGACTTAGTTTGACTCCCGATTGACCATTACTTGTGCATTGATGACTTCACTGATGAGAAGGTGAACTCCTAGTTAGGCATTGATGACTCTCCACTGATTATGGAGCTGTGTATGAAGGCCAATTCGAATTCAACCTATTGAATTCGAATCCTCATACTCAGCATTGTATATTTACCAGTTTATTATTCTGTTTAATGTAACATGTGTAATTATTCTGCCTCAACCAGAGTTTCTTTGGATCTAAGTTCTATTGCTTGTCTCTTCTTCTATTATTCCTAAATTCTTTCATTGTGAGGTTTACATCATCTCTTTGGATCTTATGTGGGCAATTTCACATGTTGAACACCCCATTTTGGAACCTACTTTTAGGTGAATACTGACGTCTCTCATTTGTTGCTTTGCTATATGTCCCAACAGTTATAGCACTAATTTGATGATAGTTATGGAAACTGAACTTAATTGCTAAATTTAGGTATCATTTTGGTGTGAATAAATATAAGCAGATTTAGACTGAAAGGCTTTGTTTGGACTTTAATTTGTTGTTCTCTCTATCAAGAACTCTTGTATTGGATTTCTGCTAAATTACCCGAAAGAGAGAAAGGAGTACCGGTTTTGAAAATGTCTCTTTCAAATTTTTAGGAAACAGGGAAATGCTAGCATTATATATGTATATATATATAGCAGGAAGCCTAATGGGTTAGATCAATGGTTCAAATGGACTATTACAAGGCTGAGTTCACCTTGAGGTTTCCAGTGAGGTTCCAGACCAGCTAAAGTCCAAATGGGATACTTGCTGCTATTTTCACTAGCATTTGAGCTTCCCTCCATCTGGATATTCTAAGAAAGGGTATCCCACAATATTTTCCAAGGAAAACATAAATACATTTTACATCAAAAAATAGCACTTGAAATTTAAAGTCCAATAGAGCATTGCTAGCCCATGGGCATTGTTGTCACAAAAACTAACACCCTAAATGCAAAATCTCAAAAGGATCTGTCTAAGTGCAACTATGGAAGCAACGCCACTATTACCTTAACAAAAACTTCCCTTCTCTTTAATGACTTGAATAGAATCAAATCACTAGGGGGGATTCCCTAAAAGCAACTAATTGTCTAGAGATTGGTGATTAAGAAAATTGACTTAGGTTGCAAAATTAATTATGGATGGACTACGGTTGAGTTAAAAAAACTTATTATGAGCTGAAATCTAAATAAGTATTAAAAGAGATATCCTAGATTTCAGATATCAAACCATAAGTGCAAGCAAGAAATATGAATGGCCTAGCCAAATAGTATGTGAGTTGAAGGGACTACTCCAAAGTTGGCATTCATCACTTCTATCATTCAAATTAGAAGATATGAAAGTATGGATCACATATGGTCATAGGTGGCAGAGATTTTTTTGGAAGGGCACCTGGCAGCAAGGGAACCTACATCTTAGCATATTGGTAGCAGATCCTTATTTCCAGAAGCATATCCTTAATTCTAGTATCAAATATCAATCGTAGGTTTCTAGAAACAACTCAGATGAAAGGATAACACTTTTAACCATCATATCTAGTATTTTAAGGCATCAAACTCAGCAGTCAAGGGATATATCCTCATCATTTCTAGAAATCATGGACTATTTTCATCAGTCAAAGATATGATTCGATTTCAAGGATTTTGACCTAAAATCTAGGGTTTTGGTTAGCAAGTCCTTATCTCTATGCCTCGATGTAATAATCTATAGATAGTATATGGTGAGTCTTTCAAATATTTGTATAATTAAAGTATAATTAGATCTGAACTTGTTTTTTGGGATATGATATTTGAACATAAATGTATTCTCTAGCCATAAAAGCAAGATGAAATGAGAGAGTGGGCAGATGGAAGTTGAGTGATAGGATTTTGGAGTAGGTCTAAGAATGGGATTGATAGAGCTTCATAATTGTGTAAGGAGCATCATTCGTTCCATCTCCAGTCATTGCCACAACATGACCTTTTTTTCTCAGTGCCTGAACCAAGTAAAGTTTCTCTGTAGGTGAGGATATTGGAATTTTCTTTTACCAGAATCTCTTCTAGGCATCCTTTTTCCAATGTCTATTTTTTGGGGGGTTGGGGGAGAGAATTGGTACACATACATAAATTATGTCCACAATTTTCATCCTCTATTCTTCTGTGTAGCTGCGAAAAACCCTTCCTTCAATGGTAGTTGTCTCTTCTGTAGACTGTCCTATATGGAGTATGCCACATTCAAGAGATATGGTTTTTGTTGTGTAAATGTTATCACTAGTCACCATGCAAACCTATAAAGATGAATTAATAATAAAAGCACAAAATTTAATAAGGTTTATCAAGTCAAATAACCAATCCAAAACATTATAACCAAGCATGTTTCTTGAAACTCATACATTAAAGGAAGTTGAGAACATAAATTGAGACAATAATGAGTCATTGCATTTCAAGTGACAAAATCTATATAATTTTCTGCAAATCGTCTTCTAAACATTTAAGGAGAAAACTATAAATCCATACATATGGTGATTTTAGTTAACATGACTAATTTTTAATCCGCAACATATTATTTGCTTGTAAAAATACAACTGAAACATGCCAATTTATACAATGTAATATACGCTTGGCACACAACAACTATTCCAAGAACACTACTACATCCAAGCACACATGATAGCATGTTTTACTATTACCTTCACACCAACAATTTGACACACATTCACAACTCTCTTACATTAGGTCTGCATGGATCCTGCATAGTTAAACATCTATGTTAATTTGTACATAGACAAAGGTGAAAGGAATAAGAAACGAACAATTCATGGGTAGGGAGATATGCTTAACAGTCACAAAAAGTAATTGACAAAAAGATAACGCAGGCTATCCTTAAAATTCAAAAGGCATTCTTTTGAAACAATTTTATAAGGATGGAATATTATTGTAAATTGAATATAAAGTTTGAACTTATAATTGCTACATATTTCACTGAAAATTCCGTTGGACAAGTAATAAACTCACAAACAAAACGTAAGTTTCTATGGAAAAACTACCTGCTGCTACATTTTCCTGTTAATATAGTTTTAGTATATATACAATATATATGGGCACGAAATAGTTATTTCAACTCATAGTTTTCAGGTCATATACAAGTCTGATATAATGTACATGTTGCAGGTGTGCCATATCCAAGTCAAATATTTGAAATACTGCAGGCTATTCTTCATCGAATGAATCATTCCCTTACAAATCGAGACCTGCAGTCACTTGCTTCAAATACACATGGGTTTTTGGGTGTTGATCTAACTGCTCTTTGTAATGAGGCATCCATGCCTACTCTTCAGAGATATATAAGCATGGGTAATCCTATTAATCCTAATGAAATTTATCATTGCAAACAACAGGATCCTCTTGAAAATGGACATCTTAGTATGAAGGATATAAGAAATACTTATGGCTCACAAAATTCCATTGCTCCTTCAGATTCTATGCAATATGTATCTGGTCTTCTTTTAGACATGAGTATTTGTTTTGATAATACACAGAAACAGTTAGGGGATTGCACTCCCATTACCAATGCATATGGATATGGAAGGGATAAATCATCAGAGGCTATTTGCACCATATTAAAAGAGTCTCCATTTCTGAAAGTGACAATAAATGAGTTTGAAGTAGCAAAGATGAAAGTGAGGCCAAGTGCCCTGCTGGAGGTAATTTATTATTCTAGATTGTGAGTTACTCTCTCTTTGCACGATTTGGACTTTGACTGATAATATTTTGGATAGTTTGGTTCATGCGGCATCCCTTTCTTCATTCTGTAGTAATTAAAAAAAATTCACTTGTTCACTCTGACTTCTCCCTTTGAAATTTTACGGGCATCGTGCTATTAAATTGTTCATTCAAATTGAATGTTAAATCATGGGTTATAAATATGAAAGAGGGGCGTGGTAAAGCCCAGTAAGGTATATGTGTGATCCTAAATGTCATAACAATACAAAGTTGATTGTAGTTGTCTACTTCAACATGTGAGATGACTTCTGATGATTCCTCTTGTTTTTATTAGATGTTTTGTCACATTTATAAGACAAATACTAATAATACCTTTTGTTTTAAAATCCATTTCTTTCCTGAAAATTATTTACACGATCAACTAATTAAATATATTTGATTACTATTGCAAAAAAGGAGAATTTATTAACAGTTCATCGTCTTGTAAGTTGAAAAACAGTCTGTTAGCTATGTAAGTTTCTTGTGTGCATATAAAAAAACAAGAAAGGTGGATGACATGATCCATGGTCTTAACTGAGTTGCTCTTTCAAGTAGCTATTACTGATCCCCTATGTTAGTTATTGAATCATTTGTGTTTCTAACTAAATTATCATTGTCTTATGTTAGGTTATGTTGGAAATCCCCAAGGTATGCTAGAGTGATATTGGGGGACAAGATGAAGTGAAACAACAAATAAAGGAAGCTACGGAGTGGCCACAAAAGCATCAGCATGCTTTTCTACGTATTGGGACCCCACCCAGAGGAGTACTGATGTTTGGTCCACCAGTTTGCAGTAAAACTCTAATGGCTCGTGGTATAGCTTCAGAAGAAGGTCTTAATTTCCTATCTATGAAGGGCCCAGAGATTTTTAGCAAATGGGTTGGTGAATCAGAAAAAATATATATATGGTATTTATTTGCAAAAGCAAGAGAAACAACTCCATCAATTATTTTTTTCGATGAGATAGATGGTGTAGCTATAGCACGGGAACATCACAGTGGTGCAATATCTGTAGGAGATAGGGTTATGAGCCAGCTACTTGTAGAAATGGATGGTAAGTGTAGAACATATTGTAAATTTATGATATCTAGGCCAAAGGTCACTAGTATACTATTGAAACCATCTCTTGGAACTCATACATTCTACCATCCCCTATCCTAGATGCAGAGATATATACAACTCTACGAGATAGTGATGCAGAAGCAAAAGGGCTACTACAGGATCTGATATGGGCAGACTGTGGAGAAAATGTTGAAAACCAGTTGTTATTATCACCATCCTCGTCTTAATACAAGTGTAACCTGAAGGTATATGGCACTCAAACACACAATGAAATCATATATGAAGCATCAAACAATACTAGGAAATACCAAAAACTTCAACACACTAATACTTTGTTCTCAGTATTTTATTCATTGATACGAACTACAATTCCAGGCTAATATCATTTCCACACCCTGATCCTGTAGCAACCCTTTTGCTTCCGCATTAGATAGATAGTAGCAAGCATCATGAAAGGCATGGGGACCAGACTGCTTGGCATGCGTTATGGTTCACCCACATCTACCTTTTCTCTTGCCAATGTTGTGAGTTGGTGTTTTAATTAGTCCTTTTGTCTATGGTGTCCTCCTATTCCAAAGCGTCTCTAATTTGTTGCAAGCGCATAACAAAAAACTGTGTTGGAAGAGATGAAAATGTGCGTTTGACTATATTCAAGAACATGGATTAATCCATATAAAAAATAGTTTCTCTCCATGTATTGGGAGACATCAAGGTGCACATTTTGATTCTATGTAAGAATGTATACTAATCCATACTGCAATCAGTCAAGGTTAAGTTTTGGGACCTTGTGGCTTGCAATCTTAAAGGAAGACTTAATAGTTATCTCTCCTGTAAGCATGCCCAAGCCAGAAACACTGAATCCAATCATATTCTCTGCTTTTCCCTACATTTGCAGGATTAAGCTTTCAAAATGCATATTGATCCCTACATAAATCAAAGCCCAGAACACCCAAGTTTTTCTGATATGAAATTGAATTTAGTGCAAGAAACAAACAGTTCATTCAGGAAAAAATTTGAAAGTAGAGCCACCTCTTTTGTATTGATAGTCTCCACATACTCCCCCAAAGTAATAAAGTCTCGAAGATCTAGCATTGTCCATTTAGAACCCAGAATTGTTACTGTACTATACAGAAGCTTCCACCGGCCTTCCACATGGGCGAAGCTTCACATTAGGGCATCCATGCTATCCTATCCCTACCCAAATCTAATAAGGACATGAGAACCCAAAGCTGGGAATGATACATTAGCGTTAATCAATTTGTTTAGATTAATGCTGATCAATTTGTTTCCCAATTATTATTGCCATTGAAAGACCTACCAATTATGGTTTTTCCATTGAAATCCATGATTTGAATGACTTGTATTTCTTCCATGACCACCATCCCAACCCCCTGCTCTCTTTTCCTTATCACCTCATGTGGATTCCGACAAACTGATCCACTGCCTTCACCAAGTGCTATATGGGTAATAGTCCAGATCCTTCCAAACTTCATAGATTTAAACAACATCACATAGGCATATACAATTATCACAGAGAAATCCTTGGTGGGGGTGGCCCTACATTTTCTATCAAAATAGCACAAAATTCGCAAGCCCTACATTTTCTATTAAACATGAAAATCTAGTTGAGTTACTATAATTACCTGGGATTCCAAACCTTTCCCTCCACCCTCTGCAATGCCCTCTCAAACTGTCTGGTGTATCGAATATCAAAAATAAGAATCGTACATATGATCTTATTGCTAGAGTCCCTAGGATTTAGGGTTTATGTTCTCAGAAAATATTTTGTAAACCCAAAAAAGCAAAAAGATATTAAGAGAACAAAAATTGAGCATACCCGGAGTGGCGCAGGGATTGCTTCCAACTGTTGGATCATTTGGGCCTCCTAAAAAATCAAATTATGTGTCAATTGATGTCATCGGGAGGAATTTCATAGACTCCATTCATCCTAATGCGACATAAATGGAGTTTCATTTTTTAGTTTTGTTTTTTATTTATGTGTTTTGTTTTTTTATTCTTAATATATATATATATATATATATATATATATATATATATATATATATATATATATAAAGTAGTATATTAATTACCATTACCATTATAATATATTAGTTCATATATCTTCAGTTCATATTAGGAGTCTACACTGAAGACTCTATTTATACCCCTATACCTAGAATGTATCATCATATTTTCACCTTCTTGAGGTGGTGGGGATTTTTGCTAAATGGTTTTCATAATGGACAAGCCTACTATACAAATCACATAACGTTGGGCCTACCTTCTATTGGTGCACTTGCACCAGATTTGGGGGCTTATTAGTATCATGCAAAACACAAAAAAATGGCTTAATACATGACATGAAATAAGTATGGCAATGTATTGAAAAGGCTCAGAGCAATAATGAAATGTTCACCGCTAGAGCCTCACTGCATTGGGCACTAATAGATTATGCAATATGTACAATTTCAATTTCAATTGTGTTAACCTACTCAAGGACCTCTGGAGTGATCACAAACTAGAAAAACCTATATAATGCAAAACATTATCAAGAGACTTAATGAGAACATGCATCATAAAGCTATGGCGTTAACCCAATGCACAATGGGAAGATCCCAACTGACTAACCACGAAAATATCAATGAAATTGTAAAATTCTGACGTGACATCAATTCTTCTACAATGTGTACTAAAAATAGATAAGAAAAGTTGCTCTGCATTTGACTCATTATTCATATTGGTAGATCCCACCTACCAACTATAAAATCTTCACAAAACATGCAAAATTGTAAATTGACAACAATTAATCTTTTCTCCACTCCAAAAATGTACTAAAAATGGATCACGAAACCTAGGAATTGGACTCAACACTTGCATGGGTAAAGATCCAATCTACCAACTAAAAAATATGCATGGAATTGACATCAATCAATTAATCTTTTCTCCACCTCTAGATACAAAAAGTTATGCATACCTTTCAACTGTACCTTTGGTAAACCAAGATTTCTCGTGCCCAATAGGTACCTCCATTAATATAATTGAATACCCACCCTTATCAAATTGTTCCTTAGCTTCCCTAAGATGGCATAAAAATGGCTTCGCCAGCCCTAATTACAGCTTCAGGCTCATTCTTTTGTTCCATATACAAAGATAACACCTGGAAAAATCACCCCGCATATATAAAACTACAATATTTCTTACCTCAAACTACATCAAACTATCCATGATGTTGAACCTGCCATTACTATGAATGCCATACAAATCCATCCTTTCGATGGTGCTATCTAAACTTATTTACCACTAAAATGGAATTATGAATCCATATGATGAACACAATGAATGTTTTCAGAATGCCAACTTAGCTTGTTCAAGTCAGAGTGAGTCGATGGAAAAGATAAGAATCCTGCAGAGTGCCCCCCTACATCTTCTGAAACTCAGAGTCTATGTTTTCAATTCAAGTCCTAGCAAGGAACATAACATAGAGAAATATTTGGCTCCAAATATCAATTTCACGGGGGCGCTAATTGTACTGGTTCAAATCGGTAATCTAACTCATTAATTCAAACTCATGACCTGCTCGATCATTCATGAACTTGGGTAATATTGGATCCCACTAATAGTGTACTAGTGTTGCAGGGGTTTACGTAGGGTATACTTAATATATGTTAATTTATTATTATATATTATTTTTTGTGTTATATAATATAAGTTTATATTATATATTGTTGTGTTATATAATATATATTATATGTTTTCTTTTGTATGTTATATATATGTTTTCTTTTTAATATTATAGGATTTGTATGTAATTATATATTGTATATCATATTATATGTTTTGTATGTAATATTAATTATATATATTGTTAATGGTGCATGTAATATAAGAATTAAATTTTTAAACTTATACTTAATATTGAATAAAAATATTAATATATATTATATGTTTTAGATATATATTTTAATGATCAATAATAGATGGCTACAAAATGGTTAGCGGTCAATGGTAGCATGGCCATGAACATGTTCTTCTTAGACACAAATTTATGGATTATATGCTAGGATTGACTAGTTGTGAGTTGAGTCCATGATTAATATGAGTGTACATGCATATCATGACGACAATGTACTATCAAAATTTGGTGTCTTGCTAGGAAGTCGTGATCACCGGATATTGGTCAACGTAGCATGGTTAGGATTGAGTTCAGGTGAATTAAGTCTATAATTTTGAGTGCACATGATGATGATAATATTACACTTGCAAAAGAGGCTTGAGGCCATTGAACACATCCACAAACAATATTAATTTGAGCTATATAAGAGACCTCAATAGATGTCTTCATGAAAGAAGAAAATTGTGTCGAGTGACTAATTAGGGGGTCTCATGAATCCATCTACAATGTTACAATTTACTAAATTTTAACACTGAATATGGATTTGATGGATTCAAAGACCCCCTAGTGGTCTCTAAATCCATCTGTAGTGTGGGTATATGAATCCATCTGTAGTGTTGAAATTTAGTAAATCGTAACAATTCATTGTCAAAATTGCAATTTTTCATTGTAGTGATACAACTAATGTCACTTGGGTCTCTAAATTTATCTACAATGTTACAATTTACTAAATGTTAACTAGAGACCCCTTTAAAGGCGGTCTCTAAACCCATCTACACTGTAAAAATTTATTAAAATGTACGAATTCATTTTCAAAATTGTAATTTTCCATTGTCAGGGTGACACAACTAAAAATGACTAACATAAATGACTAATTCATATTCTTAGTCCTTGTTGGTTAATCATATTTGTATTCCTCTAACTAAATTAGTCATTTACATTAGTCATTTTTATTTTAGTCACTTGTTATCTAGTCATATATTTTATCTCGTGACTAAATTAGTCGTTTATAGTCGGATCACTTAAAATTGCTCAAGTTTAGTCATTTATCCCTTGAAAAAACTATGGTGACTAACATTTTTAGTCACCTAGTCACTTATCTCTCATTTTGTACTAGTGAGTGTTAGTCACACCGAAAGGCATGACCAACCACTCGAAAAGGCCTTCCCGAGACTTGAAGGAAGTCTTTCAGACATCAGTCGCCTCAATTGGGACCTGGCGATAACGAGACTTCAGATCAATCTTGCTAAAATACTTGGCACCCTTTAGTCGATCGAGGAGATCATCGATCCGAGGAATAGGATACCGATTCCGGACTATGATTTTGTTTAAGGCTCTGTAATCAATATAGAGTCACCAAGTCCCGTCCTTTTTCTGTACCAGCATAATCGGGCTCCCGCAAGGTGAGGAACTTGGTCGAATATGCCCTTTTTGGAGTAATTCTTCGATATGGAGCTTGATCTCTTTGTTTTCCATGAGGGAACATCTGTAAACTCTCCCATTAGGAACAGGTGCCCAGGGTATCAAATCAATGGAATGCTTGACCTGACAATGGAGTGGCACTCCGGCAGGGGAAGTGAAGATGTCCTAATATGCATCCATGAGCTTGTCCACTTATCTGTGTTTTGTAGATGAACCTTGTGTAGAGGTGGTAGATGTGGCCGCGGTCTTTCGTTTCCCTTTTGGATGAATCATCACGAGGATGAATTTCTCGGTCTGGGAGATCACCTTCTTGCACTGTTTAGTTGTGATGAGGGAGGCTGCGGTAGTGGGAACTACCTATGGTATCCGGTAGCATTTTTTTTCGCAAAGTAATAAATACACTACGAGGCCTAGATTAATACACAGCATAAACCCCCCACAAGAGTCAGCTAACTTAGGTGGAATGAACTAGAACATTGAGTTGGCTCCTAAAATGTACGGAATTGACTCATGTGGTCCTAAAATGATGTATGCAGGGTGCATTAGGTGTCTAATGGGTCCTAGATGACATCTTCACACAACTAGGGGAAAATTACATCATCAACTGCTAGGTAAATGAAAATAATGCTATTTAGGACAAGGATGGAGTATTAATTATCCTAATAGTTTTGAGGTAGCATGCACAATTTCATATAGTCCAATGCACTCTAAGGGGTGAGGAATGGCATCTATTCTAGAGAAAAGGGAGCAGACTTGATACTTTGCCATTGTTTCTAACATGCTAAATTAGGAACACTTCAACCTAAATTTAGAGATGCCCATAGTTATCCTTTGATGAAATATGGTAGCATCAATGAAATATGTAGCATGTATTACACTTTTTATTTTTTTGTGAAGATGCCATTGTTATCAATTGATGAAATTTGTAGCATGTTTTACATGAAAAATATTGTTCAAACATATTTTGAATTAATTTGTTAATTTTTTTCCATGGCCATCTCACTTGAACATTGATTTTCTTTGCAACCATAATCCTAAGGAATGGATATGATGCCTTGGAATTGTCCAAAATCAAAATTTTAAATAAGATATCCAATTAGTGTGCATGTAACGAGTTAATTAAAATGTTGAAATAAGTTAGTTTGTTCCAATAATATAGTGCATTCATAAGAGATAGATAACCCATTTAAATCAACACAATAGTACTGTGTTACTTGTTACATAAAAGATAATTTGCAACAAGTGAATTAGTATGCAATTCTATATTTGATTAATATAATTTATCATTTGTAGAAGACATAGATCGATAGAAGAATAAGTGGAAACTCAAAAGAAAATGCGAAATAAATTGTATCATGCAGTGATAACCGATTGTTTATAATACAAATTATGACAAAGTAGGTGGCCCTAAAATGGCCTATCGATGTACATGTATCCCAAAGTACTATGATGTACATGTATCCAAAAGTACATATATCCTAGAGTACACATCAAAACCTAATAATCCTCTTTTTTTTTCTCAACTTTGATCTATCATGCCTATGTATAGGATCGATGTGTATCTTTGAAGCCTACAAATCAAAGATCAAATTTTTTTATAAGCTAACTACATTAATACATTAGCGCTAACACACTTTGTAAATCAATTTACGACTCAATTATTTATAACAAACACTCAACGAATCCATTTAAGGTATCACTACATGTGGTGTGATCCTGCTCACCAAACTCTTCTTTGAAATTATGCTCTACAAAATAAAAAAATCATATCTTAGTTAATTCAACAATTATCAACATGTGCATGTAAATTGAATAAAACACTTTGTCATTAATGAACATCTCTCCGAAAAAAGAGACTCTGGGAAAGGAGACTGGGTTCCTTATGTAATAAATGGGGTTGTTGGTTGAATCTATAGCTCGATCGCAACCACAACTGAACTAGAGGGGCTAAGCATTTGTATTGCCAATAGCTACAGTCACCAAATGTTGAAATAGTTAGACATGTATGAATAAACAATCTAACATGAATAAACTATGTACACATGTTGAAATAGTTACCCCTTTGTGGTTTGATTCCATCAAAGATGTGACACTAATTGTTGCATAAATGATACCCATAAAGATCTGGCATAGATGACTTTCCAACAAGATGCTATAAACATGGAAAATAAACATTAAGAAAAACAATTTGTGCAATGTATTGAAAGTTAATAAAAAACTATCATTAAAGGCTATACATTACCCTGGAATCAATAGCTCCATGGTCATGGACACTCTCATTTTTTTTGGGAGTGGACTATCTGATATACACATGACCCTTGTCTATGTTTGGCACATCCATATGCCATGTAGAATATCTAGGGGGGGGATCACTAAAAGAAATTTTTGACCATTATTCTATAGAACATTATTCAATCTGTTGTTGGGGGGATCACTAGGGGGGGGATCACTAAAAGAAAATTTTTCCCCTATCGAGGATCTAGTAGCCACAAGTTTAAAAAATGTAAATCTTAGACCGTTTAACATTAATGAACTAACACGTATTAAAAAATTAACATGTATTAACAAGATGACATATTCAAATAGTTACCTCTGTTTGATTTGTTTCTGCAAAATATATGACAACATCTGGCACATCAAAACCCCCTTTAGATTCTAGAACATGGGTCTCTCCACTAGGGGGGGCATCACTAGTGGAAAAGTATTGCCCCTATGTAGATGCATCTAGCAACTGCAAGTTTGAAAATTATAAATATTGGCAATCTATGTATGTGTACAGTAAGGAACAAATAGTTTGAACAAGATTACTATTAACCATATATTTACCTTACTTAACGACCTAGTAAGGGTAACATATGTCTGTAGAAGACCATAGAAATCACGACCAAATGTTGTGCACTCATGAGGCTCAATAATGGGATCATAATATGTCGATCTACCCACACTATTAGATGTTCCTACACCACCCAGAGGTGATGGATGTACCCCATGAGAGATATATGGCCTTGCCTAACTTGGCCTTGCCTAACCCATATGCTCAACAATAGTGTTATAGTGGACAATCCTCTATGAAGGGCTTAGAAATGCCTCTTGTATCTATGGAATCAACTGATGTGTAGGCAAGACATCTAGCATGGGTAATTGTCTGCAAGGTGGAGGGATTATGCGATTGGAATCTTGAAGCCTGAATTTGGGATGGTTTTGAGGCATCCCCAAACCAATGCCTTGGAAATCCAACATATCGAAATAGTTTACGCGTTTTCTCAACACATACTCAACATACGTCTTTCAAAGGGAATATAATGGAAGTTCCTTGTTGCTCTAGGGTGGCACATAAAAAACCGTGTACGACCAATCCATCCAATTCTATTGGAACAATGGATATGTGCACCACTCGATATAAATGTTGGCTCCATTTGAGTTTGGTATTTCACCCATATGGGGATGTCTAAACAATGAAAAAATGTGCTCCTTTATTATCTTTAGTTTTTTTTATGGCATTGTAATCCAATCCGTTAGCATATTATTTCCTTTTCCTTTCTTTGTATGATGCAATTCCATATAGAGAAACATTGTATTGGGTAATGGTGTCTATAATTGCATCTAGAGTTGATGCAACTGATTGGTGGAGTTGATCTCCACCCCTCCACGTGGAACAAATATCTGTAAGTCTATAAATATCTCTAAGTAGCTCTGCATTTGGATCCATTCTTGCCACTGCAATAAAAAATTCAGAAAATAAATCATTAGAAACATATACATGGTATAATGTCAGATTCTCTTAAAATGAAAAATGTAAAACTATTTTAACAAATAATGCAATGAGTGTTTAAAATTTAAAATCGTACAATTCAACAATTACACTAGAGAATCAACTCAAAAGTTTTCCATGTTAAATTTGTTGGTTGTGGAGCCAGATCTTCTAGTCTCATAGATGATATTGTCTTAGCCGTGCACCCTAGAGGACTATACACTCATGCCCCAACCTTGGGGTTCGGGGGCAGCACCCCCGAGGAAAATTTGTGGGGCTGTTTTCACCACCAGTTTTTGGGCCCATGGTTTTGGGTAACCCGTGGTATTTTCTGATTATATTTCCCTTATAAAAGAAAGACATTGTAACATGGCTAGGTTTGATGTATTAGGTTTTATGCATTGTAAAGATCTCTGATATCAGAAGAGAGACTGTGAGACAGTGAAGAGGAAGTGCAGCGGTTGTGCTGTAGGTTGTATCCCTTCACTTTGTTGGATGGTATAATAATAAGGACTGTCAACTTCAGTGTGGACATAGCCCATCTTGGGGTGAACCACGATATATGTGTGTCTCTTTTGTAATGTGTGTGTGATTATATTTGCATTTATGTTTATTGTTATTGCTCTGCGATCTTGTTTTTCTAACAATTGGTATCAGATCCAAAGGTCTATTTGGCAAATAAACCCGCAGGAAGCTAGGGTTTCTGGTTCAAGTGGGAGCAATGGCAGAAGAAGGAAAGTTTAAGGTCGAGAAGTTTAATGGACAAAACTTCTAGTTATGGAAGATGCAAATGGAGGACTATCTATACTAGAAGGATATATTCCTACCGTTGGGAGGAAGAGCAAAGCAGTCGGTGGCCATGAAGGATGAAGAATGCGAGGTTCTTGACAGAAAGGATCTGGGAACAATACGGTTGAGCTTGGCTTCGTAGGTGGCTTTCAATATCTCAAAAGAAACGACAACTGAGGGTTTGATGAGCGCATTGGGTAAGCTGTATGAAAAACCCTCAGCCTCCAACAGGGTATTTCTAATGAAGCATTTATTTAATATGAAGATATATGAAGGTGGATCTATTACTGATCATTTAAATTATTTTAATACGGTTACAAATCAACTAAGTTCTGTAAGTGTGAACTTCGATGATGAGGTTAGGGCTCTTCTAATCTTGTGTTCATTGCTAGAAAGCTGGAATAGCTTGGTCATGGTTGTAATTAACTCAGTCTCTGGTTCAAACACCTTGAAATTTGATGATGTTATTGGTGTTATTCTTAGCGAGGAAATGCGAAGAAAAAACACAGGTGAGATATCAGGTAATGTGTTGACCATGGAGAGCAAGGGAAGAAAAAAGGAGAGAGGAAAGAGCCAAGATAATTGTGGTAAGTCTAAAACGGGCAGATCCAATTCTAGATTGGGAAAGATAGAGTGTTGGAACTGTGGAAAGAAAGGACATCTGAAGAAAGACTACAGATCTCTAAAGAAGAAAGGAGATGGACAGAAGGAAACTACCCAGGAAGAAAATGTAACAGGTGATGTGTTACAAGATGCTTTGATTCTTGCATTAGATAATACTAGTGATTATTGGGTAGTAGATTCAGGGGCTTCATGTCATGCTACACCCCATAGGAAATATTTTCATGATTATGTTCCAGGCGATTTTGGAAATGTTTTATTGGGTGATGATGAGCCATGTAAAATTGTTGGAATGGGTAAGGTATGGATAAAAGTTAAGAATGGAACTGATTGGCTGTTAAAAGATGTTAGGCATATTCCTGCTATGAAAGGAAATCTGATCTCAACAGTGCAGTTGGGAGATGGCGGCTGTCTATCTACATTTGGAGAAAAGTGATGGAAGATCACTGAAGGATCAATGGTGATAGCAAAAGGAGACAGGGTAGGTACGTTGTATTTATGTCCGCATAATACTGACCATTCTATCTCTTTAGCTTCCACAGGAACATATACAACATTGTGGCATCATAGGCTTGGCCACATGAGTGAGAAGGGGATGCAGATTCTCCACTCAAGGAAGTTGCTGCCAGATTTGAAGCAGGTAAGTTTGGAATTCTGTGAGAACTGTGTTTATGGAAAACATAAGAGATTCAGATTTCTCAGGGTTGGGAAACAGAAGAAGAATGAAAAGTTAGAGCTAGTGCATACAGATGTATGGGGACCATCTCAGGTACAATCTCTTGGTAGATCTCATTATTATGTTACATTTATTGATGATGGAACTAGGAAAACTTGGATTTATTGCATTAGACAGAAATCTGATGTGTTTGCTACTTTTAAGAAGTGGAAAGCTTTGGTTGAGAATGAGACAGGGAAAAGGTTGAAGTGTCTTATATCTGATAATGGAGGTGAGTACTGCGGCAAGGAGTTTGATAGTTATTGTTCATACCATGGGATTCGTAGAGAGAAGACAGTCCTAGGAAAACCACAAGAAAATGGTGTGTCAGAAAGGATGAACAGAATGATCATGGAGCGTGCAAGGTGTATGATACTGCATGCAAGGTTTCCCTTACAGTTTTGGGTGGATGCTATAAATACTGCTATTTATTTAATAAACAGAGGACCTTCAAGTGCTTTCGATGGTGGTATTCTAGAGGAGGCATGGACATATAAAAAGGTAAACTACTCATTTATGAGAACGTTTGGTTGTGAAGCATTTGTCCATATTGATAAAGAAAATAGAACAAAGCTTGAAGCTAAATCCAAGAAATGTACCTTTATTGGATATGGGATTGATGATTTTGGTTATCGCTTATGGGATTATGAAAATCAAAAAATCATTAGAAGTAGAGATGTCATATTCAATGAAAAGGTCATGTATAAAGATCAGTTGCAGGGAAAGAAAAAGGAAAAGGAAAACACAGAGTACACAGTGCTTGATGAAATTCAAGAAAATGAAGTTCCAAAGGTGCCAGAAAATCAAGAACAACAGCAAGTACCTGGAACTCCTACAACTGCAAGAAGATCTACCAGGTTAAGCAGACTCCCTGAACGATACCCTCCTTCAATGTATTATTTGTTGATGACTGATGCTGGTGAACCAGAATGTTATGAAGAAGCAATGCAGGTGGAAACTAGAAAGATGTGGGAGCAAGGCATAAATGAGGAGATGGACTCATTGGGGAAACCAGACTTGGGATTTGGTTCAACTGCCTACTGGTAAAAGAGCATTGCAGAACAAATGGATTTACAGGTTGAAGGAAGAAGAAGGAGATAAGAAGCGGTACACGGCAAGACTTGTTGTAAAGGGGTTTGCACAAAAGAAAGGTATAGGTTTTGATGAAATATTTTCTCCTATTGTTAAGATGAATTCAATTAGGACTATCTTAAGTCTAGTGGTGGTAGAAGATTTGCATCTTGAACAGTTAGATGTAAAAACAACCTTTCTCCATGGGGATTTGGAGGAAGAGATATATATGAAGCAGCCACAAGGTTATGAGGTCAAAGGCAAGGAGAACTTGGTATGCAGGTTGAAAAAGAGCTTGTATGGCTTGAAGCAAGCCCTAAAGCAGTGGTATTTAAAATTTGACAGGTTTATGACAGAACAAGGTTATAGTAGATGTTATTCTGACCACTGTGTTTATTTCAAGAAGCTAGACAATGAAAGATATATTATCATGTTATTGTATGTGGATGACATGCTTGTTTTAGGGTCTAACATGTAGGATATAAATGTACTCAAAAGGAAGCTAGCTAATTCATTTGCGATGAAGGATTTGGGTGCGACAAAGCAAATCCTTGGTATGAGAATAATGAGAGACAGAAAAAATCGCAAATTGACATTGTCTCAGAGTGAGTACATACAAAAGGTGTTGGAGAGGTTCATAATGCAGAATGCAAAACCAGTAAGTACACCTTTGGCCAGCCATTTCAGTCTAAGTAAGGAAATGTGTCCCAAGACATAGGAAGAGACAGATTACATGTCCAAGATTCCCAATCAATCAGCAGTTGGCAGCTTGATGTATTCAATGGTGTGCATAAGACTAGATATTGCACAAGCAGTGGGAGTTGTGAGAAGATATATGAACAACCCGGGTAGAGAACATTGGAAGGAAGTACATTGGATTCTCAGGTATTTGAGAGGTACTACCACTCAGGAATTATGTTTTGGAGGTTCAGACACTGTTCTACAGGGATATGTTGATGTACATAGGGCAGGTGATAAGGATAGCAAGAGGAGCACCACAGGGTATGTGTTTACTATAGGTGGAACAACAGTAAGTTGGATTTCAAACCTGCAGAAATTTGTTGCACTTTCAACAACGGAAGCAGAGTATGTTGTTGTTACATAGGCTAGTAAAGAAATGATTTGGTTGCAGAGGTTTATGGAGGAATTAAGTAAGAAGCAGAAGGATAGCAGGTTGTATAGTGGCAACCAAAGTGCCATTTATCTAGCAAAGAGCTCAGCATTCCATTCCAGGACTAAACATATACAGCTCAAGTACCATTTCATACGCTCTGTTTTGGAAGATGAACTGTTGAAGCTGGAAAAAATACATAATAGCCAGAATCCTGCAGACATGTACACAAAGGTAGTGACCAGAGAGAAACTGAGTTCCTGCTCGGTTTCAGTTGGCCTTCTAGCATGAAGGTGAAGAGGAGAAAGTTTCCAAGTCGAAGTCCAGCAAGTGCAGTAGCGGTGGAGTTGTTGTGATCAATCTCCAAGTGGGAGATTGTTGGTTGTGGAGCCAGATATTCTGGTCTCATAGATGATATTGTCTTAGTCGTGCACCCCAGAGGACTGTACACTCATGCCCCAACCTTGGGGTTCGGGGCATCGCCCCAAAAAAGGGGGTTCAGGGGCAGCGCCCCCGAGAAATGGAGGTTTAGGGGCAACGCTCCTGAGGAAAATTTTTGGGGCTGTTTTTGCCACTAGTTTTTGGGCCCATGGTTTTGGGTAACCCATGGTATTTTCCCATTGTATTTCCCTTATAAAAGAAAGACATTGTAACACGGCTAGGTTTGATGTATTAGGTTTTATGCATTGTAAAGATCTCTGAGATCAGAAGAGATACTGTGAGATAGTGAAGAGGAAGTGCAACAGTTGTGCTACAGGTTGTATCCCTTCACTTTGTTGGATGGTATAATAATAAGGACTGGCAACTTCAGTGTGGACGTAGCCCATCTTGGGGTGAACCACGATATATCTGTGTCTCTTTTGTAATGTGTGTGTGATTATATTTTCATTTCTGTTTATTTGTATTGCTCTGTGATCATATTTTTCTAACAAAATTTATGTTAGACATGTATTAAAAGTTTTGTGTTAGACGAAGAGTGTGATAATGGAATAATTGCATGGTTTTTCATGTCAACGAATGACATCCTCACTCAAGGCATGATTCAAGGATCAAATCCATAGGATTACACCTTCAGGCATGCATCCATAAGGGAAATTCGTCATGAATGCATGTTTGCACACTAAGATGAATTCTCTCAATAGAAAATTTGGCCCATGAGCAACATAAGGGTATAATTCCATGTATTAGTGCATAGAGGAAGGACCATATGGCAAATAAATTTTTGTAGGTGGAAATGAAAATGGTATTGCCCTAAAGTACCCATCTTTAAGGGGCATGGACCATGAAGTTTTCTTAGGTCCATGAGGAAGCTCATCCAAATGGAATAATTAACTAAAGATTGTAATAACCATGTAATTCTATGGTTTGGCGCATTAAGAAAGGGTATTCTCACCTAATGAATGGTTCAAGAATTCAATCTAGGTATTTTCACCTTGTTGCACCCAACTATAAGCCTTAAGTTTGTCGTGAACCCAACCCTACATAATAAGACATGCACACTTGACGAAAAAATTGTATAAATAGTAGGATAAGGTATTGAATTAGGGGTTTGGGGCCTTGAGGAAGAGTACCCTCACCTAAGAATTTCACTTTGAGCCACCCATGTCTAAATGAAATTGACCATGAACATTACTCTTCATAATGAGAGGTTCCCTCTTGATGATTTTTTTCCCCAAGAGTTGGATATGGGCTAATTATAGGGTTGGTGTGCCAAGAAAGGCATTGATGTCTAAAAAATGATTGTAGGAGTAAATGGAGGTGTTTTGACCTTGAAATACCCACCTATAAGGGAAATAGGCATATTGGACTATCCTTCATTGTTCCTTGGAAAAAAAATCCCATAAGTCCCTTCACTTATCCTTTCTTGTTGGCGTTGTAGCAACATAAGTTTTGTAATATAAATTGTACAATGTTGTAAAGATATGCACAACGTTATTTAGTTAATAATATCTTTTGTAATTAAATAGAATAGTTAAAAGACAGTTGGAAAGAGACATAACTGTATCAGTTTTGTATAAAAAGAGAAGAGATGGGTCTACCTTGGGTTGATGCTAATCCCCATTTTTAGCATATTGATGTGATTTTTCTATTGATATTATGAATGAAAGATGAACCAAATATTATTCCATTGTTTATGTGTCTAGATAAATACTGGTTTTTACTAGTTTTTGTTGTATGAATGTTGAATAATAATGATGAACTTATGCAATTCCCTTTGCTATATTTAGTCTTGGTAATTCCTATGAGCGTCTCAGGTGAAACTATATCCTTTTGGGATGCTGAAAATGTCGATGTTCATAAGATTATTGTCGGTAACCTAGTTTAGAACCCTAGGTCTGAATATGAGCCAACATTTCTCCTCATTCTCAATCCTTCATCCATCTCCTTCTCATGGTCTATATGTCCATGCCCATAATAATATAGAAAAATAATGATATCAAAACATTTTGTGTTGGGGGAAGTGATTTCCACTCTTAACCTTAATTTATTGATCATATTTAAAAATACCATAAAATTAAGCTTGATTGGAACACATTACTTTTCCACAATCTTGATAAATGCACTTGCATATTCAACAAGGAAAGGGTTAGAAAATGCATGTTCGGATATCCACATCATCTTTTTCAGGATCTTGCATGCAAATTAGGGTTTGCATGCAGAATCTAGGGTTTGCATGCACCGACATGCACTGGCATGCATCCCAGTCACCAGTTTGATGCCTCCAGCACCTTATCCACTTCATTCTAGCACCCGGGAGCCACCTACCACAGAGTTTTAGCCCTCCTAAGCTGAAAGGCACCCACTTCTCACCTACTGCCAGAGAAGGGTGCACTTGTTCACCTACCACTGCAGTTCCACTTCAGTTACATTCAGTTAGCTCCGATTCTCCCTGATTTGAGGCTAGTTTCACTCCCGACTGACTGTATCACTTCCGTTGGACCTCCAGTTCGATTAGGTGACTTGTTCTGAATTCAGTTAGCCTCCCATGCGCCCCCACTGAGCCTCCAGATCCTAAATCAGTGCTACACACTTCAGTTACACTTATTACACTCAGTTAGACTCAGATTGACACCTGGATGACTGGTTGTTGTGCATTGATGAGCACCACCGATTGATTGATGAGGACTCCTAGTTAGAGTCAAGCTACTCCATTCAGTGATTTGAATGACCTCCTTAGGCAATTCGAATTGCTCAGTCATTGTGACAGTTTGTATTGTAATTCATTCACCCTTTCTGGGATATTGAGCACTGCTGCATGTTTTGCACAGTTTTGCACCATATTTTCTATGTTCATCTGTTGTGATTGATTTACTTGTTCATTAGATCTGCTGTGACTAATTTTACATGGTATCAGAGCCATTGCAGGGACAAGATCTCTTTTCTACAGGTGTTTATACAAGAAGATTTGACTGAATTGCTAAAAATTGCAACAAAAAAAAAAGGTTTGGCATGAGATATCTCAAGGGCATTCGCTCCTGTGCATGCAAAGCTTGAAAAATATTCCAATACCACTCCAGAAGCTTGAGTTACCACATAATTCCTGGATCTGATACATTGGACCTATTCAACATTGCTTGAAATCCAATCCCAGGTGTGATGCAACTCTCAAAGGGTGGATTGTTCGACCTTATTGTGGTTGTTTTTATGTGATTTGCAGGTTTATTGTCTCCTTCAATTGCACTCGCTACATTGTGCATGCAAGCTTCCCTACAGCAATTGCATTCGCTATCTTGTGCATGCAAGCCTATTCTACATCAGTTTGACTCGCTCCTAGCAATGGAATACTCTTTTTCAAAGCCTATCCTCACCCCATTCAACTATTTTGATTGGAAAGATGATATGGAGATCATATTACGTTCAAAAGGTTACTACCGAGTCACTCTTGGTCTTGAATTGGAGCCAAACAATGTGTCAAATCGAACCAAACACTACAACAAGCTTGATGAAGCTTATGGTCTTCTTTGTCTCTCCATCTCCAAGGATCTTCACTTCCATCTCAGCGGTTTGAAGACTCCAAAAGCCATATGGGAGCAACTTGAAACACTATTCGGCAACCAGGATGAGCTTAGGGCTTTTCAATTAGAGAATGAATTGATTGGCCTTAATCCTGAGAATTTCGAGACCATCAATGAATTCTTCACAAAATTCAAGAACTTGAACTTGCAATTGAAGAACAGTGGTGTTATCAAAGAGGATAAACAGTTGATTCTCTCCATTCTAAGCAAGCTTGGGAAAGATTATTCGGTATTTGTCTCTACTTTCAATTCCGGTCGGCTAACTACCCCGAATTGGAAGATGCCTACCTTGAATGCCTTCATTGAGTCCGTTACAAAAGAGCATGACAAGTTGATTCAAATGGGGTCCATAAGCTCCAAAGATTTAGCCCTATTTGTTCAAGGACCCAAGATCTCGAATGGTAAAGGAAAGCAAAAGAAGGAGAAGCCCAAATTCGAGCCTCACAAACAAAAAGACAAAGGCAAGCAAACGGATGCACCATCCAGTTCGAAATCCAAGCAAAAGGGCAAAGAAGGTAACCAAAAATCTAAATGTACTTATTGTAACCGTGGCTTTCATCCCGAAAGCTCATGTATGAAGAAGACTATAGATCAAATGGCCCTCCTTTTGGAAAAGAACAACATAACCCTTCCTGACGGTGCAAGGAAGAAGGATCGGAATGATGATCATGAAAGAGGACAAGCACTCATGGCAACGGTTTCGAAGCCCACTACTCTCTTGATAGATTCGGGTGCATCAAATCATATGGCTGCAAATATTGATTCTTTTTCCTCATTCGATCCAAACAGCTCCATCCCCATCCATTTGGGAGATGACTCAAAAATTTCTTCAAAGGGTAAAGGTACGATTCATGTAGAACATGGAAGCTTTCAGAATGTTCTCTATGTGCCTTCCTTAGCTTCGAATCTCCTTTCTGTGTATCAAATGACACATACTGGTGAACCAAAGCAAGTCACATTCAGCCCTAATACAGTTGAAATTTCTGATATCAAAAGTGGAAGACTAGTTGCGGTTGGAAAGGCAAACCACACTGCAAAATGTTATGAGTTTTCGCACTTTATTCCGCTTGCAAAGCCCATTGCTCTTCGCACACATGGTAATGAGGTTAGTAGGCTTTGGCATGAAAGATTTGGACATCTAAATTATAAGTATTTGCTGCTGCTATCAAATAAATCCATGGTAGATGGGCTTCCACAACTCCGTTCCTCGAAGGGAATATGCACTGGTTGCATTATTGGGAAGCACCCCGAGCACAGATTCGACCGCGGCAAGGCTAGAAGAGCCTCTACTATTTTGGGATTGATCCATTCTGATATCAGTGGTCCGCTGCCCCATATGTCATTAAATGGTTCAAGGTATGTTTTGACATTTATTGACGATTTTTCCCGCTTTACATGGGTATTCTTTCTCAAAAACAAGTCAGAAGTGCTTGGAAAATTCAAGGATTTTAAGGCTTCTGTTGAGACCACCACTGAGAGCAAGATCAAAGCTCTTAGATCTGATAATGGTGGGGAATATATCAAGTCTGAGTTGCTGCAACTTTGTGCCCAAAGCGGAATCAAGATCCAACATACAGTTCCCTACACACCCCAGCAGAACGGTGTAGCAGAAAGGAAAAACCGGTCACTGAAAGAGATGGCTACATGCATGATTGAATCAAAAGGTTTGGCTGCAAATATTTGGGCTGAAGCAATCAATGTTGCTGCATATATACAGAACCGTGTTCCACATTCATCCGTGAAAGGTATGACTCCTTTCGAAGCATTCTTTGGTCACAAACCGGATGTGTCAAATTTGAGAGTTTTTGGCTCTACTGCATGGGCTAGAATTCCTTCTGAGAAGAGACGAGCTTTGGATCCACAAAGTATCGAGTGCATATTGATAGGATATGGGGAAGAATCAAAAGCATATAAACTCATGGATATCAGATCTAAAAAGATATTCACAGAGCGCAGTGTGCAGTTTGAAGAACCGCTTCAAGAATTGCAACTAGTCGAGGAAAAGACTACCGATTCACCGCCTTCACCAGAAGAAGATCCGAGCAGCGATAATGAAGGTATGAGTTCTGATATTTCTGATATTGTAGTAGCATATGATGATCATGACATATCAGGTTCGGAATCCGATCATTATGATCCTCCTCAGTTACCAAAGTGGGCCCAAAACACTCTACAATCTGCTGGTTCTAGTCTTGGAAATCCTGTTGATCCGAGACGAACAAGAGGAGACTTTCAAAGAGCAGGTATGGCTCTTTCTATTGCTGATCCATTTCTTCCTGAGATTTGTTATTTGATGGCTGGTTCAGATCCTACATCATTCTATTCATCCCATCGAGATCCGAGATGGAAAAGTGCCATGGACGAAGAGTACAGTTCTCTTCAAAAGAACAATACATGGGAGCTAGTTTCTGTTCCACCTGGAAGAAAATTAGTGAAGTGTAAATGGGTCTACCGTACTAAAGTTGCTGCTGATGGCACTATCAGCAAATATAAAGCAAGGTTGGTGGAAAAAGGTTTTTCCCAAGTCCAAGGAGTGGACTACACAAAGACCTTTGCACCGGTTGCAAAGATGGATTCCATCCGCCTTGTTTTAGCTATTGCCGCATCCAAGCACTGGGAAGTGCACCACATGGATGTGAAGAGTGCATTTTTACATGGAGACCTTGCTGAAGAGGTCTATATGCAGCAGCCAGAGGGTTATACATCAGATCCATCATTGGTTTGTAGATTGAAGAAATCTTTGTACAGGTTAAAACAGGCCCCAAGAGCTTGGTACGCAAAGATGGACTCCTTCCTTCTTTCTCAGAATTTCCAAAGATGCAAATCTGATCCGAATGTGTATCTTCAGCGAGTTAAAGGTAATTTGTTGGTTATTGTACTTTATGTTGATGATCTGCTTATTACTGGTAGCACACTTACTTCAATAAACAAGCTAAAATCTGCCTTAAATCTAGCTTTTGACATGAGCGATTTGGGCTTGCTGAGTCACTTTTTGGGCTTGGAGATAGCTCAAAATTTTGATGGGATCACTATATCTCAGCAAAAATATGCTTCCAACCTGTTATTGAAGTTTAATATGGCTGAATGTAAGGCAGCCCCGTTCCCATTCCTCTCAGGAATCAGTCTTGAGGAGGGAGATTCCACACCGCTTGCAGATTGCAGTATGTATCGACAGTTGATTGGTTCACTACTTTATTTGACACACTCACGGCCTGATATCTCATATGCCGTGAGTGCCGTGTCAAGATATATGCAGCAGCCACATGAGCTTCATTGGCGAGCAGCCAAGCGGATCTTGCAGTATGTGCAAGGTACGAGACAGTTTGGCATACATTATGCTGCAGATTCTGAGCTAGATTTCATTGGTTTTACTGATTCAGATTGGGCAGGTGATAGCATTGATCAGAAGTCCACTTCCGGTTATGTTTTCATGATTGGTCATGGTTCTATTTGCTGGTCCAGCAAAAAGCAAGCAGCCATTGCACTTTCTTCAGCAGAGGCAGAGTATCGAGGGGCAGTCAATGCCTGCATTCAGGCAGTTTGGTTGCAGGGTATTCTTTCCGAGTTTGGTTTTGGTGGCACTACTTCGACTGTCTTATTTTGTGACAATCAAAGTGCTATCAAGATCTCCACAGATCCAGTTCAGCGGCAGAGGACCAAACACATTGAGATTCATATGCATTACATTCGACAGTTGGTGCATGACCGCACCATCATTCTGCGATATTGCCCTACTGATGAGCAAATTGCAGACATCTTCACCAAGAGCTTCACTGAGAAGAAGTTCTCTTACCTCCGTTCACTGTTGGGGGTGAGTTCCATCATGGTGGAGACAGATTGATTCATTATTATGCTTTAGCTTGAGGGGGGGCTTTCTTCCCACTGGGTTTTCCCTCTTTCCTCACTTAGTTTATTTTCAGCATTTTTTGGATTATTGTATTGGGGTGACCTTTGGTCTTAGTTACCAGGGCCCCACATTATTTTTGTTGGCACATCATAGTCTAGCTTAAGGGGGGGTGTTCGGATATCCACATCATCTTTTTCAGGATCTTGCATGCAAATTAGGGTTTGCATGCAGAATCTAGGGTTTGCATGCACCGGCATGCACTGGCATGCATCCCAGTCACCAGTTTGATGCCTCCAGCACCTTATCCACTTCATTCTAGCACCCGGGAGCCACCTACCACAGATTTTTAGCCCTCCTAAGCTGAAAGGCGCCCACTTCTCACCTACTGCCAGAGAAGGGCGCACTTGTTCACCTACCACTTCAGTTACATTCAGTTAGCTCCGATTCTCCCTGATTTGAGGCTAGTTTCACTCCCGACTGACTGTATCACTTCCGTTGGACCTCCAGTTCGATTAGGTGACTTGTTCTAACTTCAGTTAGCCTCCCATGCGCCCCCACTGAGCCTCCAGATCCTAAATCAGTGCTACACACTTCAGTTACACTTATTACACTCAGTTAGACTCAGATTGACACCTGGATGACTGGTTGTTGTGCATTGATGAGCACCACCGATTGATTGATGAGGACTCCTAGTTAGAGTCAAGCTACTCCATTCAGTGATTTGAATGACCTCCTTAGGCAATTCGAATTGCTCAGTCATTGTGACAGTTTGTATTGTAATTCATTCACCCTTTCTGGGATATTGAGCACTGCTGCATGTTTTGCACAGTTTTGCACCATATTTTCTATGTTCATCTGTTGTGATTGATTTACTTGTTCATTAGATCTGCTGTGACTAATTTTACAATGCATTGAGTGAATGGTAAAATTTTTTGCATCTATTTAATAATTAATATTGTATGGTCTTCATATTCATTGAATGCATAGCATGAACAATTAGTTGATCTAATTAGTGTTATTATTATGTGTCTTGATTTATCAATTGAATAACAATGTTAAGAAATTGATGAAAATTCATGTCTAGGGCTGCCATGACTCTCAACTCAATCACAATGTTCTTCATGTGTGTATTGATTTATTGCCTCAATAACCTTGTGATTAATCATGTTGTGTGCTACAATTCTATTGAACTCTAAATAAATCGCATGTCCAACTTTGAAATGAGCTTAGGCTCACAAACAAACTCATCCCTCAATGAAAAGTGAAGTGTTTGTGCTTCAAAATTTACTCATCAATTTTCTTCAAGTTTATTGTGTAAATAAATACATTTCACTTTCTATATAACTTTGTAGTATACATAGCTAAATCTTTTTCATTTTCTAATTCTTACAATTTGTTGACATTATCATTCTTTAACTTCTCACTTTGTAATTTGAATCTCTATTGATTCATTTTCATATTAGTCTTTATTTATTATTCATTTTATGTTGGAAAATTTAGAACCAACCAACACTCAAGCCCACTCTTGCCATACTTATCACATATTATATGCAATTCAATTTCAAGATTCGAAAGACATAGTGTGTATAGAGCCTAGATACTCAAGCATAAATCATGGAGGATTTTAGTAATGCTCTGGAATTGAGGTAATTAATTGGTTGGTTATTCATCTATTTAATGACAAATCTATACAAGAGGTTGGTTGAATCACATTTTGAAATCCAAAATAATGGTTGAATTGCCTCTTGAAGTGGTAATTGTTTGTGCATTCTCCTTCTTTCACCAACCAGAACTATCAAACACATCACTATGGGAGCATTGGATGCTCGTGGGCCTGTTTTGGGGGTTTATAACTTGTTCTACAAATCATGTACAAGTTTTTTAACTACAAATTGTGCATGATTTTTAGCTACAAATCGCACATGCATTTTGTTTCTTCAAACCAATAGCGAGCTTTGCAAAACCACGATTGCATCTTAAAAGGTCCCTCAACCTTGTGTGAGAACCCATTTAGTTATTTACAATTAATTACTTATATGGATATTATAGAATCGGTCTATCTTTACTGTTTACATGTTTTTTATAGTTATGGTGGCATTCATCTTTTATTGCATTGGTATGTCCTGTGTAGCAGAGATATATAGTTCCAGGTCCGATCTATTACTCGACTAATACAATAAGACATTTTTCCAAAAAAAAATTGAAAATAGAAAAGAACCATATTTTTGTTATTCATTGAATCAAAAAGTACATATCAAAAGAACTATCCATGTCAGGAAACATAAGACGTCCAAAACACCACCCACCACCTTACAAAAAAGAAACCTTCAAAAAACCTACCGCATATCTCACTCTGCCAATCGATCATAATATTCCACCATTTTGTATAATTTTCCATATAGCATAATGGAAAATTGATTGGGCCTCATGCACCTGAGCTCACGAGCATTTGAATAAATGAATGGATGAGGCATCAGCAAGATTATTACTCTCAATTATTATTCAAACTTAAACTTATTATATAAGTCCCCTTTGCTAAGTAAAACTTTTCTAGTGGCACGTAATTCAGACACCTCAACAAAACTTGACACTAAAACATGTAACACTGAACTATTAAAAGATGGACAACATACTTATGTAATATCTATCTTTAATTAATCATGTTCAACTCTACCAAATTTTATAGTTTTTTTTCCAGCCGAAAAAAATCATACTATTGTTATTCATATAAATCAAATAGTACAATGATTGAGAAATTTTATAGTTATATGTAATGAAATTAAAAATATATCTTTTTATTTGTAAATTCAATTACTTTTATATAATATCTATCATTAATTAATTAATTTCAACTCTATTAAATTTGATATATATAATATCTATTTTAATCAATAAATTTCAAATAAACCAAATTTTTTTATGTACAATTAAAGAATTTCAAAGTAAAATTTTTTATATTGTTATATATAATAAAATTAAAAATTATATTTTATTGTTTTTTTTTACTAGAAGAATCCTCGACAACTTTTCAACTTGAGATGTCCCTAAATTCAATTACTTATATGTAATATCTATTTTTAATTAAACAATTTTAATTATACCAAAGCAATATGTAATGTCAATAAAAAAAAAAATCTTTTATTTGTAAATTTAATTACTTTGATGGTATTAATTCATATTTTTATTATCAAATTGATATTGTATTAATTTATTAAATTGAATCAAATTATAAATAAATTTTTAATTTTTAATATGTTAATATTTTAATATTGATTAATTGTGATTTTATTTTTAAAATAGAAAAAAAAATTAATATAAAATTTTTAATTTTCCGTAAATTGAAGTGTTTATAAGGGTTTTCCACTTATTTAAGATGTGTTTATACTTTTTGTAGAAATCAATTAAAGGCATTTTAAACACTATGACCAAAATCATCTAATTTTTTAGTTGTTCACATTCTCATTTTTGAAATAGCTAACTCAAATCTTTTCAAAATCAATGTATATATTTACAAGATATCAATTTATTAATAGTAAAGGACATTGCTACCTTGTAAATCTTATTGTTGAGTAACTCCTTCGATTGGTAAACCATTTGGGTCTAGGACAGAAAAGAAGAATCCTTCTTCTTTTTGCGAGATTGTAAAGATGAAGCCTTTAACTACTTATATTGGAAATACCCCCATTGGTGAGGAGCAGCCTCTGGTTCTAGATGGGAAGGTCCTTCTAGAGGGTCAGGATAAGAAGGTCTCTAGGGGTGATCGACATGGCAATATCGCCATTGATTTCTCACCTATAAAGACCCGGAGCATGGGGAAGGGGAAGATAGTTTCACCTACATATATACTTCCTTCACATATACATACTTCTGGTTTGAAATGCACTCCACCAACCTCCTTTGGGGCCCTTAAAGACTACAAGGCCCTTGCCAGAGGTCAAAGATGATATTCGTGTCCCTCAACATTAGAGGGATTGGGGGCCCTCGTAAAAGATTGACCCTCAAACATTTGTTGGAAAAATGGAATCCGTACATGGTTCTACTACAAGAAACTATGTCTTCGAGTTAGAAGGCCAAAGATTTTTTCTACAGTATTAAAAACTATTGGGCTATAGTCTCATCAAATTCCGAAGGACAATCTGGCGGTCTTCTTTCAACATGGAACCACGGGTCACTAAATCTGTCTGCACATTGTATAGATTTGTGTATTTTACATTCTGGGAACCTTATCGATTTTTCGGACACCATCAACATCATAAATGGATATGCTTCATACTCAAACAGGAAGTTTTTCTTGGAAAAAGTTGAATCTGGAGGTTTTTTAAACCTCCCAAGCCTTATACTAGCTGGCGATTTAGATTTAATTATGTCATCCACTGAAACATGGGGGGATGTGGCTCGCACAGATATTTTATGTGAATTTTTCAGGGACATCTTTGCAAAGGCTGGATTAAATGATATCGCGCCAACTCCTCTTTATTCGACTTGGTCCAATGGAAGGATGGGACATGAATGAGTATCCAAAAGACTCGAATGATACATGATGTGTGATTAACTTTTAGAATCTTTGTCAAGGTATCGCTCCTGGGTGGGAAGATCAAATATTTCAGATCATTCTCCTATTTTCCGTGAGATGGATCAGAATGGGATAAAGGTTCCCTACCCTTTAAATTTCAATCATTCGTCGTTGATGGACGAAGAGTTCAAGGAATTGGTAAAAATGGAATGGCTCACTCCACTTCAAGAACTTATATCCTCTCCTGCGACCTTGCTTGTACAAAAACTAAAAGCTCTTAAACAGAAAGTGATTACCTCGAAGAAGGGAAAAAAGAAATCCCAAAAGGTGGAACTATCTAAAGATCGAAGCACATTTGGATGCTATATGCAATGATCAAATTAATGGAACTCTCTCGCCACAAACCAGGATAATGCTATGGGAATTAGAGTTCAAAGAAAATATCGAATTTTAATCAAGGAAGAGGAGACTTGGCGCCTCAAAAGTAGGGCCCTGTGGATAAAACTGGGCGATAAAAATAACAATTTTTTTCATAAATTTGCTGAGGGAAGGCGCATATAAAACTCTATCTGGTCACTAAAAGACAAGGATGATTGTTGGATCGAGTAGCTGGAATATTTACAAAATGAAGCTTGTCACTTATATAGGACTTATTTTGATGATCCTGGTGGTTTCTCGGCCAGGGAGGAATTTGAGATCATCAGAGAATACCCACATTTTTTTCAGTGCAAGAAGGGGATAATTTGTCGAGGTATCTTTGGAAGAAATCCACAAGATTCTACAGGGATTTGCAAAATCGAAGAGTCCGGGACCCAATGGCTGGATGGTCGAGTTATTCCTCGAGTTTTTTTATATCATGGGGAAGTATTTGCTGGCGATGGTCGAGGAAACCAAGATAAGGGGACAGGTTCCTTTGGTCATAAACTCAACATTTGTAGCTTTAATACCCAAGAATGCGAGGCCAAAAACTTTTGAGGACTTTCAACCAATTTCTTTATGTAACCTTCTCCATAAAATAATAGCAAAAGTAATCATGGTCAGAATTAAGCCTGTATTATCCAAATGCATTTCACAGGAACAATTTGGTTTCTTGGCGAATCGGAAAATCCTTGACGCTATTGGAGTGGCGCAGGAAACTATGCACTCTATTAAGAAAAAAAACATAAACAATATCATTCTCCAGCTTGATTTAACTATAGCTTATGACAAATTCAATTGGGGTTTTCTAAGGATCTTGTCCTCTTGCAAATTGGCCTCGCTTGGAATGCCATCAGATGGATAATGGTGTTTATAACATATGTACACTTTGCAATCTTGATTAATGGTAACCCGGCAAAGTTTTTCCCGATCTCCAGAGGTCTAAGGAAAGGATATCCACTATCCCCTCTCCTCTTCCTTGTCGGCATACAAGGACTCAATCAGCTCATCCTAAAAGCAAAGGCTCAAAATTTGATTGAAGGCATAAAAATTTCTCCATTGGTGACTATTACCCACCAGCTCTTCGTGGACGATGTTATGTTTTTTGGACCTGGAAAACACAAGGTCTGGAACACTTATAATGATTTACTAACATGGTTTTGTAGGTCATCGAGCATGATTATCAGCCACAACAAATCCATTCTGCTAAAGCATAACACTAAGCCTAAGCAATTAGCGGCCATAACGGGGGTTTTCCCGTACAAAGAAAGTGAACTAGTGTATGGAACTATATATTTGGGATATTACATAAATCTGAATGGATATAGACCAACATATTAGCACTAGCTTCTGAAGCATTTTGATAAACGAATGCTTCCATGGGGCTGGAAATGGCTCTCATTGGGTGGTCGAGTCACTTTGGAAAAATCGATACTTCAAAATTTAGTGGTTTATTGGTTATCTATGTGCAAGATACCTTTGTCGATTCTAATAGGGATTCACAGGAAAATATTTCATTTTATTTGGGCGGATAATCAAATTCACAAATTCCATCTTATTGACTGGAGAGATTGGCACGACCTGTAGAATTGGTGGGATGGGCTATCAAAAATATATATATATTCTCCTCTACTCTACTTGCAAAAATATTGTGGTGTGTGATGACCGAGGATAATCTGTGGAGCTCTGTGATTAAAACAAAATACATCAGATCTATGTCAGTGACCCAATGGATCATAACAAAACCCAAGATAAAAAAAAAGGGATATCAAACATATGGGTTGGCATACTTTCCTCTTTCCACATCATAAAATATTGGTTGCAATGGTTACCATGGAATGGTCGATCTATCAGAGTGGGAGAGGATCCCATAATGGGTGGACCGATCACTTGTAGACTGTCACATGACTTAATTATCCATATGAGAGCTCGAGGGATAAGAACTCTCTATCATGCTTATCACAAATGTTTAAATATTAGTGGCTCTGGAATATTGCTGGATGATGGTCAATTGGGTCTCCATGGTGCCTAGGCATTGGAATGGGCAGAGTATACAAAATAATTGTATAGGTAAAACATGTACATTTAACTGAATGCCTGGAATCGATTACGTGGCCGTGGAATCTGGTGGATGGAACAATTACAACAAAGTTGGTCTATCAAGCCAGAATGTCTTTGGTGAATGTGGATCGAAAATGGTGGTTTAAGAACATTTGGAAGTGGAACATCCCCCCAAAGATCAGTTTTTTCATTTGGCTGGTGCTGGAGAACAAAATATTGACGTGGAATAATCTACAGAAGCGGGGTTTTGTGGCCCGAGTATATGTCCACTTTGCATGCTCGACGAAGACTCAGGACATCATCTGTTTTTAACTTTTTCTTTCACGGCAAATATTTGGAACAACATTCATCGCTCTATTACTTGTACTCACTCTTGGCAGGGAAACACGATCCAGGATTTTCTACTGACATGGTTCACACATAATAGGGACTATGGTGAGATGGCATGCTACATTATGTGGGAAACATGGAGAGAGAGAAATTTATATATATTTGAAGATAAACATATTACTCTGGATTGGTGCTCGAGACAAGCTAATGCAGACTTCTTGGAGTGACCTATGACAAATAGGAAGAAACATCTCCAGCGACGTTCACTACTTCCCTCGATATATATGAGCTCGGCTGGTTGTAGGGCACATTTTGACGGGGCTTCTCAGTCACAGGCCTCTTTATGTGGAGCGGGTGCGGTTATTTATTGGGATCACTCAGAAAATACCAGATATGGATGAACTGTGGCATGGGGACAAACACAAAAGGAGAGCTCCTTGCTCTCTGGATGGTTCTCCTGTTTGCTAAGAGACATCATCTTATTTTGCAGGAGATTGTGGGTGACTCACATATTATTATCAATTGGGTGAGGTACGATACTTCACTACATGTGATGCATTTGATTCTGTGGATGAGAAAAATTAAAAAAAAACTTTCTTAAGGATCTGCCCCAGATCTCTCTACATGTATATTGAGAACAAAAACACTAGATTCGTTATCTCGCCTGGGCCTTTTTGCAAAACGAGATTTCATCCATTTTGAAGATTGGTCGAGGGCACGGTAATTTTTAGGGGCGAAATTTCGCCAAATGACTATTTTTTGGGCATTTTTTCAAAAAATAAATTTGTTATTTGGTCATTTTTACTCTCTAATATGACCTATATTTACATGCAATATGTTTTTTTATTGCAATTTTCACCAAAATTTACAAATTTTAGTAGTAAATTGTATGTTCATATTTAACATTGGCCTACCTATATATATATATGATTTTTTCAATCCAAAATAATGACCTAGAATACTATACTTTGGTATATTATTACAATCCTTAAAAAATACCTTGGTCCAAGAACCACTTGATAAAGGCTGGCAGATAAACTATTCACTTTCCTGAACCTAGTCCTTTCCTTAATCTACGTCCTTTGTTTTGGTAACATTATCATTTTTGTTTTTGGGGTTTTGTCGACAGCATACGCGTGGATGGAGTATGTTTTCCAGCGTTCAATGATAGCTATTCTTAATGAATCATGCAACCATTGACCTATTTTATTAATATAAAACTCGTATCACATGGAAGCTATTATTAAAAATGTTTGCAGGCTGTTTTGATATTACACTCATAATAATAAAATCGGTCTCAATTTGAAAGATCGTGCCTGCTAGCCTTCTTTAATACTATCTTCCATCTCACACGAGTTTTATATCATAAAAGTAGTGGTCGATTGAAGTGGGTGCATAGATTCCAAAATATTTTATAAGTAATTAATCAATAATAGTTTTTTTCCTTAAAATTAATCAATAATAGTTATCATTGGCCTCGGTGCATAAGTTTATAATTAATTAATAATTAATAATAATAACTATTTTATAATTAACATTATTCAATCTGTTGTTAACCATTTGATGTACAACTTTATAATTAATTAATAATTAATAATAATAATCATTCTATAGAACATTATTCAATCTGTTTAGAACATTATTCAATCTGTTGTTGACCATTTAATGCAGCTATAACAAATCTATTAGCAGTTGGATCTTAAGCTATTTAAGCTCCCTCTATTATCAATAGTCAATCGATCATTAGGATGGTTCATTCATTTGATATGTTGTTGTTGACCATTTAATGCAGTCGTAGTAGCAAGTCTATTAGCAGTAGGATCTCAAGCTGTTTAAGCTCGCCCTATTATCAATGGCGCCAATCGATCATTAGGATCGTTCATTCATTTGATATGTGATACTTGTAAAAACTGCATTTTGACAAAGTCTAATCTGCGAGATCTGCCTGGTCTGTGAGCTGTAGCATCCATCCTCCGACAATGGCAGAGAAGGAAATAGAAATAAAGATATCTAGGGTTTCCACAGTTGCACCGGCCATCCCTACTGCCAGGCATAGGATGTTTCTCTCTAATCTCGATCTTTGTTTTGTTCCTTATAACAACACACACAAACTTCTTTTCTATAAAATATCAACACCAGATGTGGAAATTTCTATGATAGTAGAGCTATTGAAGAGGAGCCTGTCGTTAGTTCTGGTAGACTTCTATCCGTTTGCAGGGCGGTTGGAGATCGAGGAAGGAGAATCCGGGCGGCCAGAAATTGAGTGCAACGATGCCGGGGTAAGATTTATAGAAGCATCAATTGATATCACTTTCCACGACTTGGAAAGGGATGAGTTTCAGCACAAAAGTTTTTTCAAGAAACTTGTGAGGAAGCATGAAAACAGCTGCGACGCGCCACTTCTCTCAATACAGGTAGCGTTCTCCATTGCCCTACAAATATTTATAATTTACTTTATTACCAAACCCTAAGTTAAACTTTATTACGGAATCAATGAATTCATTAATGTTTCACAGCAGAAATTTTGGATTAATAGGTCGCCTGTCGCTGTAAAAGTATCGAGATGAAACCATGATTTATATTTTAAGTTTTCCTTGGATTCTGGGACTATTAATGATTTCGATTAAACTGCTGAATTTTGAATCACTTTTTAGTGGTCGCATGTTTCTGTACTGTTCAGTATTATATTGTCGAGTCGTCAAGTCACGATCCATCTTCAAGAAAGTAATTGTTTGTTTACGGCATTGAAGGTCACTGATTTTTTGGGAAGCGGTATTTGCATCGGAATCACTTTTAATCACGGTATTGCAGACGGAAATTCGTTTTGGTATTTCATGAAATACTGGTCAGACCATTGCAGAGGACTTCCCATTTCCAATAAACGGCCAGAGCACATGAGAACAATATTTAAGCGCCACAAAATGAATAATTGCGCGATACCTAATATTTCATTCAAGGGTGAAGAAGTAGTCAACAATCCGCTTAAAGAAGCGCAGATTATGAAGTTTCTCCCAGATGATTTAAATTCACGCATCAATTCCAACAGTCCCGTGGCACAGAAGGAAACAAACATCAGCTCTGGCGATGAAACAAATCTGGAAATGTCAAGATTTCATTTCAGCGAAGAGATGATTCGAAATCTGAAGGAACGAGCCGGGGCTTCAACTTCTTTTGTAGCTGTTGCAGCACATTTTTGGAGATGTTTGACAAAAGCTCGACAACTCCAAGAGAAAGAGCCTGTTCGTTTCTTATTGTTTGCTGACTGCAGAGGCCTGGTAAAACCAGCCTTACCTGATACGTATTTTGGAAACTGCTTAAGCATGGGTGTTGCCGAGACCAGTGCCAAGAAACTATTAGAGGAAGACATCTGCTTCGCTGCTTGTCTCATCCAGGAACTCATTAATTCCTGCGCCACAGAGATCCAGCTAAATAATTTGATTGACTGGGTTGAATCTCACCCTGGCGCCTACAAGGACCTTGCAAAATTATTGATTGGGGGATCATACCTTGTTGATGTAGTGGGCTCTGCCAAATATCCTGTTTACGACATAAACTATGGATGGGGAAAGCCAATTAGTGTTCAATCCCCCTCCATGAATACTGTTGGAGGAATGTTGTTCTCATGCGGGAAAGACGACAGGAAGAGTATAGATATCTGTACTTGCCTTCCTCACCGTGAAATGGAAACCCTAAAACGGATTGTTCCCGTCGTCCCGTGGCCCAAGGATTGTGTTATGCGGTCCCAAGTGTTGTGTGATGTGATCGGTACATATTCAAAGTTATAAATTGCTGTGTATGAAATGATTGGATACTAATTTCAATGCAGTAATAATAAGAAACATCTGAAATAGCTGTAAAGCAGCTAGGTCTGTTAATTTGATCGTTTGTTTTTATTGGATTTAACATGTGAGTGTATATCTAGTATTTCTCTAGTAACAAAATAATACGAAGTAAACAAAAAAGAATAATACAAAGTAAAAAGTAATAAATATTGTCGGTCATAAACAAAAAAGAATAATACAAAGTAAAAAATAAATATGAAACTTAAACTAAAGACTTTAGAGCTTAGGATTAAGTGATAAATATTATGTCGGTTATAAACAAAAAAGAATAATTCAAAGTAAAAGTAAATATGATACTAAACTAGAGACTTTACTTTTTACTTTTAATATAAAGTAAAATGTAAATATGAGATTTTAGAGTGTTTGTCCAGTAACAAAATAATACAAAGTAAACAAAAAGGAATAATACAAAATAAAAAGTAATAAATATTATGTTGGGCATAACAACAAAAAGAATAATAAAAAGTAAACATTGACATCATAATTTTGATATGATGTTTATGTATAAAAAATAAATATTTTTTTTAAATAGATATTTTAACATTTTATTTAAAAAAAAATTAGTTTAATTTATAAATTTTATTAATCTTTTGTTTTATTTTTAATTTTTTAAACATATAGATATTTATTTTGTATTAAAAATAGTTTGATAGTATTTCCCCCTGATTTATGGATTTTAATCTTAATTTGGGAGCCTAATCCTAATCCTTCTAGACCTAACCCTAACCCTTGTGGGCTCTCATATTGGTGTTAGAGATAGTATTACAGATCATTGAGATGGTGCTTCCATGCACAATAAACAATGAGGCCACCTCGTCATACTACTCCATGCATTAGATGTAGAGGGAGTGTTTGAAAAGAGGAGGTAATCCATTGAATGTGCAAGAATACCAACTTAAAAGTTTTTCCTACCATTTGTTTGGATGACGCATGTCTCTAAGATGCAATACATAGGTTTAAGCGCACCAATGTTGTAACTAAATATAACAACCACTGAAGAAAAGAAGTTGATATGTAGAAAATCGTTATGTCCCATCGTTTAAGGAGCCTATTCAAATTTAGAATATGCTAAACTCAAAGCAAGCAATTGCAGGTTTTCTAAAGTTATATAGCCTCTTGAGGCCTACTAGATAAGTACTATAAAACCACTCACTCTTATGTGAAATACAAAGTGATTTTTAGTCTTTATACACTATTATATACAATCCCTTAAAAAAATGTGTATGTGCCATTTAAAAATGTTATTACTCAAATTCTTGTTAAGTTTGTAAACATGAAAGTTATAAGAGCTATACAAACAAAAGAATACGAAACAAATGGATCCAATACGCATCCTGATGATGGGGCATGCAAGAGAAAGTATCGTAAGGCTTCAATGCTTTGCAAACCACAAAACCTTCATAAAGTGATCATGGAAGCCTCCATAAAGCATTCATAAAATCTTTGTTACGATTAGCGCTAGACCATAGAAAGAGGAGGCTTCTATTTTCTCTCAACCCTTCATGTTGAGGCTTTTCTAGGTTTTATACCAGGAACATAATGACATTATATTCTTTGAATGTGTTTTAGAGTTTAAAAATGGTAAATTCACTCAAGTACAGCTCGTACAAACAATGTTCTAAAACATAAACACAATAAAATTATATCCTCCTAAGTATATAGGAGAATTCCATCCCTCCTTAGTGGGCATCGACAACTACAATGGAGATACTACACAAGTAGACAATCAACTTTCTAATCGGCAAATTGCAAGTCATATTAGGAGAATTTTGAGATCTAAAATGGGCCTCCTAAGAGTTATAATAAAATTTTACAAGTTAGATATTTTATGGGAGGAGGTATATTCACAACTCACCTTTTACACTACAATCAATGCAATTATGGTTAAGTTAAATTGAAAAGATTTATAAAATAAAATCAATAAAAAATTCATTCTTTGATGTGACTAAAAGTATTACTCTTGAATACATAAATTGTTTTTGAATATAATATGATGAATGTACTTATAAAGTAAAAAGTAATGTACTCATAAAGTAAAAATGTAATGAACTCATAAAGTAAAATGTAAAAAGAAATACATACTCATAAAATAATATTAAGTATAATATTTTGAATTTTGAAATATAGGGGAGGGAGGCCAAAAGTGGTCCACCCCCACTTTCGCCACCTGGGATGCCACGCGGATGCCACCCGTCGAGGGCCGGACCACTGCAGGTGGCTGCTCCACGTCGTCCCGGGTAGCTGGCGCTTTAATGCGCTTTATGGCACCTCGGGACGCATGCCAGCTGGCCCTTTCCCGGCAGTCGCTCCCGTTGCCCGTTCATTCTTGCTCGGGGCTGGAAGGTGAGCGTTCGTCCACCCCACTAGCTGTCCGCCATGGCTTTGCTGCTGCTCTGCTCCCGCCTCCTGCTGCTGTTCGATGAGGCCGCTGCTTGGAAGAAATGTGACTGTGTTCTGGTCCGCTTTGGTTTGTTGTTCGCGCAGAGGTCGTTGCTGTTTGAGCATAGATGTTTGGTTTTGTTAACTGGCTCGAAGCTCGTGGTGGAGTGGCCCTGTTCCATGGTCGTCGCCGTGCGTTGGATAACTGGTATGGTGTTCTTGTTGTGTTCGTGGTCTGTGGCGTGGGTTCCCCGGTGGTTCGGCCCTGTTCTTGCTTGTTTGCGGGCTGCTCCTAGTTCATCCTCGGCTCCTGGTGTTCATGTTTCTGCTTCAGCGTCGGCTCCTGGTTCGTCCTCGGCTCCTGGTACCTGCTCCGCTCCTGGTTCGTGCTCGGCGGTGGCCACCTGTTCAGCAAACGTGGTAGGATTTCGATCCTACCGGCTTCACTTGCATTGTGTTTTTCAACACAACCACTCTCTCGGTGTGATTTGCTTGCCTTCTCTGTCTGTGTTCGGTTTGTTTGGGTGCGGTTTCCTGTTCAAACGACGTCGTAGGAAATTATTTTTTGGTTTTTAATGGAGCACTGTTATGGTATTTGGTTTTTAATGGAGCACTGTAATGGTTTTTGGTTTTTAATGGAGCACTGTAATGGTTGTTGGTTTTTAATGGAGCACTGTTATGGTATTTGGTTTTTAATGGAGCACTGTAATGGTTTTTGGTTTTTAATGGAGCACTGTTAAGGTATTTGGTTTTTAATGGAGCACTGTTAGGGTATGTGGTTTTTAATGGAGCACCGTAATGGTTTTTGGTTTTTAATGGAGCACTGTTAGGGTATGTGGTTTTTAATGGAGCACCGTAATGGTTTTTGGTTTTTAATGGAGCACTGTTAGGGTATTTGGTATTTAATGGAGCACCGTAATGGTTTTTGGTTTTTAATGGAGCACTGTTAGCTTTTTTGGTTTTTAATGGAGCACTGTAATGGTTTTTGGTTTTTAATGGAGCACTGTTATGGTATTTGGTTTTTAATGGAGCACTGTAATGGTTTTTGGTTTTTAATGGAGCACTGATAAGGTGTTTGGTTTTTAATGGAGTACTGTTAGGGTATGTGGTTTTTAATGGAGCACCGTAATGGTTTTTGGTTTTTAATGGAGCAGTGTTAGGGTATCTGGTTTTTAATGGAGCACCGTAATGGTTTTTGGTTTTTAATGGAGCACTGTTAGGGTATTTGGTTTTTAATGGAGCACTGTAATGGTTTTTGGTTTTTAATGGAGCACTGTTAGGGTATTTGGTTTTTAATGGAGCATTGTTAGGGTATTTGGTTTTTAGTGGAGCACTGTCAGGGTATTTGGTTTTTAATGGAGCACTGTCAGGGTATTTGGTTTTTAATAGAGCACTGTAATGGTTTTTGGTTTTTAATGGGGCACTGTTAAGGTTTTTGGTTTTTAATGGAGCACTGTTAGGGTATGTGGTTTTTAATGGAGCATTGTTAGGGTGTTTGGTATTTAATGGAACACTGTAATGGTATTTGATTTTTAATGGAGCACTGTTATGGTATTTGGTTTTTAATGGAGCACTGTAATGGTTTTTGGTTTTTAATGGAGCACTGTTAGGGTATTTGGTTTTTAATGGAACACTGTAATGGTATTTGGTTTTTAATGGAGCACTGTTATGGTATTTGGTTTTTAATGGAGCACTGTAATGGTATTTGGTTTTTAGTGGAGCACTGTTATGGTTTTTGGTTTTTAATGGAGCATTGTTATGGTCGAAATTGATTATTAATGGCACACTGTTAGGGTCGAAATTTATTATTAATGATTGTATGAATTAGCAATGAATGGTTGTTAATTTTTTAATGGAGTTGATTATAGGATTAGGGTTTGAAGGATGCGGGAAATTCTGACATAAAAAAAAACACCATAACAGTGCTCCATTAAACCCTTCATTGATTATATTGCTTTCAGTGATTGCTTGAATTTTGAAGGAATGGTTGTTAATTTCTTATTGGAGTTGATTATAGGATTGATGCATGCTTGAGATGAATAATTTGGGCATGCGAATTAGATGAATAAGTTGGACTGTGAATTGAAGGCATGAAACCTTTTAACAAATTAGGTTTTGCTATGGTTCATTGATTGTTTCAGTGATTGTATGAATTTGCAATTAGGGTTTGGAGGCATGAAACCTTTTAAGAAATTAACAAGCATTCATGCTAAGTAGGGTTTGCTATGGATCAGTGACTGTTTCAGTGATTGTATGAATTCGCAATGAATGGTTTTTAATTTGTTAATGGAGTTCATTATAGGATTAGGGTTTGATATGGTTTCATTGTTTCATTGGTTGATAACTTAGTATATTTTAAAATTGAGAGAAGGTTTCGTGGTTATGGAAAATTCAGATATGCTTTAATGGTATAAAGGTTACGGGAAATTCTGACATAAAAAAACACCATAACCGTGCTCCATTAAACCCTTCAGTGATTATATTGCTTTCAATGATTGCTTGAATTCTTAAGGAATGGTTGTTAATTTCTTATTGGAGTTGATTATAGGATTGATGCATGCTTGAGATGAATAATTTGGGCATGCCAATTAGATGAATAATTTGGATTGTGAATTGAAGCCATGAAACCTTATAACAAATTAGGGTTTGCTATGGTTCATTGATTGTTTCAGTCATTGTATGAATTTGCAATTAGGGTTTGGAGGCATGAAACCTTTTAAGAAATTAACAACCATTCATGCTAGACATGCATATGTGTTTGTCCCATCTACAGTTAGCCCTCATTTTGTATTTTTCTAGAATTTTGGTTCTCATATGTGTTTGTCCCACCTACTTTCATTATTGCTGTGTGCTCTAACCTAAGTAATCTTTAACTATGTGCTCGGTGATTGTTTGCAATGCTTACTATCAATCCAGTTCAAGTTGATTTGCATTCAAGTCAGTATTGCATTCAGAAAAAACTTGCATTCAATTTAAATGTTCAATCAGGTTGGTCTACCATCCAATTTAGTTTAACATTCAAATTAGTTTTCCAACCAATAAATATAGCAATCAGTTTTAGTAAGGAATGTAGTCCAGTAAATAGACAGAGACATGAAGAAAACAGTACTTGACATAAAGGGCATATTCTTGTTCAACATAGTAGCAATTCGAGATGTATACATATGGTTGGTCCATGGTGGGTTGGGACTTTATACATTTACTGTGGTTATGCCTAACATATATCCACTGTCAGATTGGAATCAAACAAAAACTTAGGAAACCACCCAAAATTCCCCCCAGCAACAAAATCTTCCTTTCATATGTGTATGCCAAACACAAAACATCTATCATTCGCCAAACAAAAAACCCTATGTGCGAGGAGGTTGACTGCCTTCATTACCCAAACTAGTTGGGTTAGATACTGATGCATGACCTGGTTGTGTTGAGCTGCAAACATTTGGTGCGGGTCAGGTTGATCCTTGTAGCCAAGGAGGAATTGAGTAACCATAGTTATGACTTGAGCCTAATTGCCCTGGGTTCACTGGAGTTTGGAAGGCATACACAGTATTTCCCCCTGCCTGGTGGTATTGGGGTATCTGTATGTTAATAAGGTCCTGGAATAATCTTCTGTTCTCTGAAAACTGATCCAATGGGTTGTCAACCACCTCTATCCTCTCCAGACCATTTGGATTCCTCTGATTTGCCTTTCTTTGCTCCCTTTCCTCCCTTGCCAATTGTTTCCATCACTCTCTTTCCTCCCTTTGTTTCACTCTTACAAGCCTTTCCTTCCTTCGATTTTCTGCTACAACAATCTTTGCTTCCTTCTTCTCCTTTGCCAGGGCCTTCTTCTTCTCTTTTAAATCCTGCATCTCCTTTTTCTTGTGCTCAGCCTCAATCAGTAGGGTGATGTAGTCCTCTGATGTTAGTAGTTGCGAGCTCCTGCTTAATATAAGATGCTCAGCAGTGGGATTAGATAGATGAGTTGCAACTTTCTCCACTGGCAACTTAAGGAACTGGCCAAGTAGTGGCTCATTTGGTGGGAGTGCCTCATCATCATTTTCTTGGTCCACTGTATCTTCATTTTGTTCAATCTCATCTCCACCACCCCCAAGTGGCACATAATAATGTACAGCTTCATTTTTAAGGACTGTTGGCATCGAAGGCAGGTTAAGGCTTTCATCGTTGGTGGGGGTGACAATGTGTCTGTTCATATTTGTCATCGCCTCTGCCAACCACTCGGGTTGTTCTGGATGGCTTGGAAATGTCAACTCCTCGCTGTTGTTTACCATTGCTTGGTCACCTCCATTCACACTCAAATTGGCAACGTTGTTATGAACAATCCCTTGGCCATCTAGTTCTGTTTCTGTCTTTCCAACAGCTTCTATATTCTCCCCAACAGGTTCGGTGCCATACTGACTTTCACTTACGTGTTCATTGTCGTCATCCAGTGGTTGGCAATGACCTTGAGAGAGTGATATGATGTTATCTGCAGCATCTGCATCCTCTCTCCCCTGAACATCAAAAGCCTGACTACATCTTGTGTCATGTTGAAGAGCATCAGAATTGAAAGGCCATATTCCTGTCCGCCTAAAACCAGCCTTGATATTTGATGCTGTGAGTGCCCTAGCAAAAGCTTTGCTTGCAAGTTCTGCTAATTCGAACCTCTTCACCTCTACCCCCGGGTTCTTTTCCATCTAGGACGCTCTCTCAGACCTGAAGTAACACTTGAAAGGCCCAAACACACTCACATATAGAGGTTGCATCCTGTGGGTGGTATGTGCAGGCAGTGTCAACAGATCAATGCCTAGCCTGTTTGCCTCCTCAATGGTTTGTATAGCAACATGGCTGCCATGGCCATCAAAAATCAAAAGGTGTCTGTTTTCAGGTGAAACACCGCCAGGGACAGAGGAATCAAAGTGGCAAAGCCAACTCAAGAACAGTTCTTTTGTCATCCAAGCATGGGGGTGTGCAGCCATGCATGCGCCAGGTTCACAGTTTTTAATGTAATTTTGAGTTGATTCTTTCCCTTGAACAGATAAAAACCTGGAATTGATGCTCCAACTGCATTGACACAACAAAGAATAGTTATCCACTCCCTAATTTTTGGCAGAATTTTGGGCACATTCCTGCTCCCTCTCTTGGCAATTACCCGCATGCCACAATTCCTCCCTGCCTGCAATCCAGTCTCGTCACAGTTCCATATATGGTCTCCCTTGTATGAGTGTTTCTCATATGCATCAAAGAGTGCCTGATAGAACTTGGTCACAACTGTAGGGCGCAGATTGAAAGCCCTATCCCTGTCAAGCCCCTCTGCTGTGCGTAACACAAGTTCTGGATGCCTTTGTTTAAATCCTCTCCACCATGATTTTCCTGGAAATCCATCTTTGAAGGGGTTTGGCCTCCCTTGACAGATTTGTGCAACAGTGGATTTGAGTTGAACCAACTCCAGACCATGGCCTAGTTGAGCCATCTCTTCACACCAAACCACAACTTCTTCTTCCTCTTCTGCACTCAACACTGTAAGAGGTCCTTTTCGCTTGGTATGGTTTAGGCCATTTATCCAGTAATGGATTGATGTTGGTGGAATCCCATGTTTTTTAGCAGCTGCTCTGATAGAAAAACCATTGAACTCTATATCATCTATGGTAGCCTTCATGTCTTCTTGTGTCCATCCTCTGATGGCACTAATCTTCTTACTGGCAGTTGCACCTTGAACTGTGGTTGATTGTGGAATAACACCTCCAGGATCTGCATCATTTGCCTCTTCAACTGTGGTTGATGGTGGAATAACACCTCAAGGATCTGCATCATTTGCCTCTTCAACTGTGGTTGATGATGGAATAACACCACTACGCTTTGCATCATTTGCCTCTTCATCATCTCTGTGTGCATTGTTATTATCAGCATCATGTGCTATGTCCTCATCATACGAGGTGCATCGTAGCTGGGCACCCCTACTGAGTCTCCTACTTGACCTCCTTGCACGAGTAGTGCTGACTCTTGCCATGACTGCAATAAAACCAAAAACCATACCAGTGCTCCATTAAAAACCAAAAACCATAACATTGCTCCCACCTACGGAGATAGAACTAGCTGTGTAAATTCATAGGGATCTGGAATATTATAATAGCTGTGTTGAAACAAAGTGTTAAAACGACCCTAGGATCTGGAGTATTCAAAAGGAACTAGCTGCGTAAATTCACAGGGATCTGGAATATTATAATAGCTGTGTTGAAACAAAGTGTTAAAACGACCCTAGGATCTGGAGTATTCAAAAGGATCTCTTGACGTGATCTACATGTTCAATGTAGGTTCTTGCATAAAACTAGATATAGTCTGGCTACTTGAAAACATTATTGAAAGACAAGTTTATCTTGAATGCAATACCTGAACTCTGAATGTTGTCTTGAATTAACTCTGCAACTGTGTTTTGCTTGAATGCAATGCCTGGACTCTGAAATTTGATGCTTGGAAATAGACGTGAGTTTAACAAGGTCTGGGAATTTCGAATAGCAGAAAAAATGAAGTTTGTTTTAAGGTTGTAGTGTCTTTATAGCATTTTGGTGTTTGATTTGATTGGCAAGTTTGAGAAGGCATGGATTGCAACTGGCTGGAGTTGGATGAGTGGCTCAAGATTGAGTTGGCCTCGATCCAATGGCCATCAATGGGGCTTTGTCGATCCATGTGCTCTTCGAAATGCCTATGGACATATGCTTATGTTTGGTTTTCTGGTTGATTTGATGATTTTAATGGAGTTGGCAGCATTAATTGCATTGATTGGGCTACTTTGTTGAACAACAATGCACCTGGAGCTGACACTCATTCTCCATTTATTATGCAGGTGACATTTGATAGATGTGCAGGTGGGATGCCTTGGTGGTTAAGTGATTCTCGATGCTGGTCTGGGTGTACTCTGAAGCTTGTTCGATGGGCTCCATGTGATGGGCAATCCGTCCTTGTATATTGGGCTGGCTGGGGAGTGATGAGGTCCAATTAGATGTTTGTGTCAGTGCATGTTGGGATTTGGAAGGGACATGATGGATTTGATTTTGGTTTTGTCAAGACTGCTCAGTTGTCAACCTTTTGTCCTATAGTTGACAACTGTGGGCCTACTGTACAGAATGACACTTAATGAACTCAAATAGGAAACCTTTTACTTATTTATATAATTATATGTGTTTGACAGTTGGCATTTTCTTGATCACTTTTTGGGTTGTAACAGTCACCGGTTCTATCACCACTACCGGTTCCCGTTCAACTATAGAACTCTCTCCCCTAACTTATTCAATATTCAAAATATAATTATAATAACATTTATAATTTTGAATTTTGAATTTTAAACATAAATTAAATTTATATAAATAAATTGTTATTTTTTTAAAAATATATATTAATGATATATAAATTTAACTTATATTCATTAAAAATAAAAATCAGTTATATAGTCATATAAATCCAACTTATATTTCAATATTTATAAAATATGTTGACTAACTATTTTTTTTCAGCAGAAAAAAACGTACTATTGCTATTCATAGGAATCAAATAGTACAATGATAGTTCTAGTTCTTTTCAATGAAACCATATGCTAAATACTGAGGAAAAATATATCGGCCTATACAAATATACAAAGATGGAACCATCTATCCACATCTTCTTACAATCACTAAAATGTTTCAACAAAAAAGATATCAAAACAGTCGATATACAAAATTATTCATAAAAGTATAAAACACCCATGTCCTAAATGTTTTCAGCCTGCCATTCTTCCCATATAAGATACCCTTCTTATCCATAAAGTGATTTCTTGGACAAATTATCAGCCAGAGAGTTGTGCTCCTTGTATATATGATCAAATGAGATAACCTGATGAAGAGAAATTTCCTTTCTGATTCGCATACACCAATGTCGGAGTGCAGCGACTTTCAAATTATATTCACCAGCAGCTCATTTGATGGTTACTCGAGAGTCTCCAAACACTGTAAGATTCACCAAACCGAAAATATTTGCCATCCTCAACACACACCAAAGATCCATGAGTTCATCATTCATATTGGTCCCCACACCACAATTTAGACGCACAGTATAATAATGATCTTCATTTAAATATACAACTCCCCCAGCCGCACAAATGCCACATTGAGCAACTCCATCAAAAAACAGGATAGGTTGACAGACTTTATAAGAGAAATGACTGATCCTATCTACTGTTTTCCTTACCTTGTCATCTCTATAATTTTGGAACAACTTCACAACTGCCAAACCACTGTTTGAGAAATCTGGTTTTTTATCTTGGAAAATAACACAATTTCTATCATGCCAGACCACCCACGCAATAAAAATAGGTAAGATAAATACAGCTTTATAATTCTTGTACCAATCATGCATGCATAATTCAAAATAGCCAACATCCCATTGAGAATCAAAATTTAACTTTGAATAGCAAATATTCCACACACTGGTTGTATAACTGCAATTTACAAATAAATGACTAGTTGATTTCGCATCTTTCATATAGAGACTACACCTATTTGAACCAATCCATCCCCTTTTAATCAAGTTATCCCACGTCTTGAGTCTGTCTAAAAGAGCACACCATAAAAAACATTTAATCTTCAAGGGTAAATTCCACTTCCATAACCTCTTATACTACTAGTGCTGCGGAAAAATATACTTGTCCTAAATGATCTTGAAATATGCATACTTCGCAATCACAATACCTGTGCTAGGATTCCCAATCCAAACAATTTGATCACGTTCCACATTCAAATTACAACCTGCAGAGTTAAGTGATCTTACATACCTGTCCCATTCCTGAGCAACTGATCCCAAAAGACCCAGATCTTCCAAACAAAACCAATAACCATAATTATTCAAAACACTGCCCCTTTTATGAATACTATTCAAAGTAGTTAAACCATAATTCTTCAGGATACCCAACTGTCACATACCCCAATTTTGTAAAAATTATGTAATTGTTTTATTATATTCCTGAGACATTATGATAAATTTAATGCTAAGTAGGAATTGATGACTCAACAAAGTCACTAGAAATGGAATGTAATTCAGAATATTTTATTATTAATAAATAAATTATGGAGACAACAGCATGGGAGAGCTGTTAAAAAGAGGTTACTGGTCAAACTGGTGGATGGAACTAGGTGGAAAGGCAAATGACAAGTGGCAGCATTCTCAAACACTTCCTAAGTTGCAGGTGGCAACTTCCCTATATTTGGGGTCATGATTCCCCAAGGAAGTGGAATCAGAGAAGGTGGCTCATTAATGACAGTTAACCCAACAAAGACCTAGGCAATCTTTTAAATAGTACTCAATGAACTGAGCTGAGGGTTCGAATTGTTCTGGAGGGAGAATACATTCAGGTGAATGTTATTCAGGAGTCCCATTGAGGAAGAGGGAAATATACAGTAAGGAAGTTGTTTGAGAGGAATGCTGCAGTAACTTGGTTCCATTATAGCTGTTTTGGCTGAGAGAATTACTTTGCTGCACCTAGTTCCAGCCAGGGAGACCAGAGCAAGCTCGGGGGTCCTGAGAAGTGTTGTCTGGGAACTCTCCAGGAGTTGGTAGGGAGGAACAGCCACCCATTGCTGTTGTTTTCCACAGAAACAGGTTCTGTCATTTATCTCCTTATGTTTGTCAAGTCTGAATAAATGTATGATGAGTTTATTGCTATATGTCTGAAGAGTAATTAGTTAGTAAAATAGTATATCAGAGTAGCAGTAGATAGATTTTGTAGAGTTATTGTGTTTCAGCATTCCTTAATATCATTATTATCTTACGGATAAGGTATTTTTAATGCATGCTATACAATAGTAATATTGTAAGCAATAGTTTATTTTTGTAATTTTTAAACTTAGTTTAATTATAATAGTTTAATAGATAAGTAGGGTTTAAGTACACAGTAATTATTTTCTAGAAACATAAACTCGTTTAAACAATCATAGGAATAGAAATAAAACATAATCGAATAAAATACAGTATTGTTATCATTATCGAAACTTTACAGAAGAAGATGTAGCTATTTCTTTAGAATAGCTATACCCGGGTACAAACCCTAGATACAAGTTAACCAGTATCAGTCTATTAAATAAATTAATACCCAAACCCTAGTTAACCATTATATAGTCACTACCTGTTACACAATTGAATGTGCAAAATTTCAACAGAAAATTATTATAAAGAATTTAACATTTCTTTTAATAACTTAGTTATTGTTTGAACAAACGAAAGGGTTAGCAGAACCCTATTTGACTCATTATCGAACTAAAACAGTATAGTAACATTTTCCACTTGACTATTTACTTCGACAGAGTCATGTTCATAACAAACAGATTAAGTAACTAAACAAAAATCGTGACCGTGGAGTACGATTTAAACCCTATCTTCCCAGTTTCTACAACAAGAAATTTCTAGCAGAAATAACCTAGTTATTAACTTTATAACCGTAGAAACAAACAGAACAGGATTTTAGCTCATTGTCGAGCTTCAGAATCAAAATCGAAATGACAGAACCAGAAATTAATTAGAATTACAACTGTAAACTTTGGGATTGAAGTCCTATTATTTATTTATCTCACCAATATCAACAGAGTCGTATTTTTTTTAACTGAAAACCTAAGCATTCGAACTTAAATTCCAATTGTAAAAACAGTTCGGGTAAAGCTAATGCTAATTAATTAAGATAATGTTTCACCTATAGCCGAGCCACGAATCCACTGTATAAGTGGTTTAAAACTTAAAAATTCACTTACTATTGTACATAGCAAAGAATTTAAATGCATGTGATAAACAAACCCATTGCACAGGCAAAACTTTATAATAAGTTATATTATCCAAGCCCTGGGTGAAAACCCTGCAAACTTCGAGAAGTACAGTAATGAACAACACAATGAGGCCGCAACCTCAGACAGACTCACGGCCTTGGTTTCCATCTTTATCCATTAACCTTCTGCAGAAAGACCCTAATTACAAATGAAAGGACAAACAGTCACCATGTTGACTGAGGTCATAATCTACCCTTACATTTCAAAATAAAATTATCAAAGAACTCGTTACAACAAACAGTGCAATACTGAACCGAGTTGAGGGATCCCAGAGTCGCCTCACTCAAACTATAACCTAATCATCCTAACAACCAGCAAGGAGGAAAAGCCATGGTGAAACCAGGCTTACCCGGTAAGAGCCAAGCGCCGAGGGTTGTGTCCTGTACACCTTCAGGAGTAGCCAGCACCTGCATATGACAAAATCGAAACAGTTACAATTTTATTCTTAAAAACAAAACAAATTCTTTTAAACTGAAAACGACGAAGCAATTTGTTTATAGCTCACTAGCGAATAGAAGGAAGTTGCAACCACATTGGATGACCTAGTAGACACGAGCTGGTTAAGTGGAAAACCCCACCATGGTCACCAAAGAACGAGCTGGAAAAATCGAAGGATATATTCCACGATGGAAGCCGTGACCAAAGCAAGTCGAACAATATCCTTATGCCAGGACCAGACCGGTAAATGAATCCAAAGGATAAACCCTAGGTTTATAACAAACTTATAGCTGCCAATAACATAATCTAATGACTCCCAAACGAAGCAGTCAACAAGCACAAGCACTGAAGCAGCGTAGCAACTACCTCCATTAATGTATCAGCAAGGTTGGGCCAGGAGGGTTTGCAGAGCGGCCGAGCCTGAAGGCAAGGGAGAAATGCCAAGACTAGGGTTAGTCAACCTTTTATTTCTTCAACACTTGGTTCTGAAACAGCCACGTAGCCTTTTTAATATTTCCCATGCAGTGGGTCAACCTTTCATAGTTTCTACGACGAGAATTTCATCATTTGTTTGCCAAATAAAATGATAACATGGATATTCCTTTAGGGTCGTGACACCATAGTTAAACCTGCCATTTATTTATTCCACATTCAAACAATGCTTTCGAACCTTGCAAGTGAGCATAAGACCTTGCCCTACGAACAAATAAAAAAAAAAGATCATGCATTAATCAATAGCGTTCAAGATTGAGTCTTGGAGTCCATTTAGACTTAGAGAACTTGTAAATTATTATAAAAATTACCAAGGAGGTAGTTTTCAAATGAATCACATGCTAATTGCAAAACCTTTCAATATTTTTGTTTATATATACCCTCGCCTAATGTGAAAAGACAATAGATATTATATCTCTTTCAATTCTCTAAGATATTGTAGTGATGTTGGGCATAAATGGTTGGCATTTCCATATCTATAATGGCAATTGAGATAGCGTTGCACCAATGACTTAGGACGTACCATTTCGCCTTTAGGTGACCTAAAACTTGTAATATTTAAGTTACATAACTCACATTATTGGATTAGGGTTACCATAGTCCATTTCAATTGTTGTTACAACTTAATAATAATCTTTTAATAGACTCATATTTCACGTATGACAAGTAGACTCTTGTCATCCTTAAGACACAATGAGTTTAATAAAGATAGCTTACAATTCTCAATCCACTATCAATCATAGAAATAGGAATAGTTTTTCAAGCTAAACAAATCCTGAAATGGATAAGAGGAGACATGTAATTTACAGAATACCTGGTAATTGTTTGAGACAAGCAAAGTATTTTTATTGATATCTTCAGATGCTTACATTCGAAATTGCACACCAAATATTATAACTATAAACATGACTTGATGCACTAACAATGGTGAAGTAAAAATTGATCTGATGATGATAACTCTGTCATACTCTAAAGCTCAAGTTAAGAAATTTATGCATATCAGTAATGTACCAATACTCCATAAGATTATCTAATTCTTTTACTTTTCAAGAAAAATAGTTATCATATTCTCTAGTAAATTCTAATTCCCTATCAGTAAGATCTTGAGGAGGTCATAGGCAGAGTGCTACCTTCAAACACCTGAAACCTGGTTAGCATGCTTAGACTTTTTACTGAATGATTGGGTACAACTAAATGATTTATAATGCTTTAAAGATTATTTGCAGTGACCCGAACATTACCTGTATATCTGTAAGAGAAAGACATTTTGATGCATTAGCTCGGAAGCTAAGTAAGCCCAGTCTGCTATGACAACTCCCCCTTGTGGTTGAAAAACAGAAAAACAATCAACAACGGTAAAGAACTCATAACAAAATCTAAGTATAACAACAGATTATTCAGACACATTTATGATCATTTTAACTAATCAAACAGATCAATGAAAGCATTTATTAATATTACTTGCGATTTTAAAATTTTTAAAATTTTCGGAAATTATGGGTTTTGACACCAACAGCCTATCTGAAAGGATATAGGAATCCTCCATTCCTAGAATGGGATCAATACCCACCATAATATCTTTACCAGATCCAACATGCCAATAGATATCTTTAGCTATCCAATCATATACTTTCAGGAAACCCCTCCAAATGGGATAAATTCTCCAGCCAACCTTCCTCGGATTTCTAAGACATGAGATCACATCATTGTTAAGATATTTGACCTGCAATATCTTAGACCATAAGGTATTTCCAAAAATACCCCTCCACATACTCTTAAGTCTTAACTCAACACTAAATATATTCAAGTCTTTGATGCCCCATCCACCAAATTTTTCAGGTCGAGACACCATCTCCCAACCAATCATAACAAACTTTGCTTGATCAGAGCTTCCGGTCCAAAGAAAATTAAAAAACAACTTCCTCAAGGCATTGATAATAAAAGAAGGAACTTCAAGAAGGGAGAACCAATAGACAGGAATGCCAGAGAGAACAGCTTTTACCAAAGTAAGCTTTCCTCCAATAGAGAGAAGACGGTAAGACCAATGCAATATTCAGATCTCAACCTTACACAGAAGCCATCTCCAATCTTTGATAAGATAATTATTTGGTTTCAAATAAAAACCCAAATACTTGAAACCATCATCCAAACCATAGCATTTATATGGCATGTAAACTTCAATCTCTTTCCTCCTTTGCTCATTGACTTCATGTTGATAAAGAAAGGACTTCGAAGTGCTAACCCTCATACCTGAAGCTTTACAAAAAGTCTTAATAATATCACTATAAAACCTACATTATGCAACTGAGTCCAAACCAGCCATCAATACATCGTCTACAAATAGAAGATGTGTCAAAGAACAACCTTTAGTCATCTTAATACCCTTATACTAACCAAATTTCTTTGCCTGATTGACCATTCTGCTAACGCCATCAATAACTAGCAGAAAGAGTAAAGGAGAAAGAGGGAATCCCTGGCGAATCCCTCGAGAACATTGAAAAAAGGAAGAAGGAGCTCCTTTCACGAACACAACAATGTTCATGGATGATACACATGCCATAATCCAACTAAGCACCAGAGGAGGGATACCAATTTGTATCAATATAAGCCTCAAGAAGGACCAATTCACCCGATCATAAGCCTTTTCCAAATCCATTTTTAAAAGTAAGGCCTTCAATTTCCGAGTCTTAATAGAATGCAGCAGCTCCTGAGAAATCCCAACAGCATCATGGATCTAGCGATTATTCAGAAAACCAAATTGCTCTGCAATAATATGATCCGAGAGAGAAGACTTTAAGCGTTGAGCAATAATTTTTTATATCAATTTATAGGTCAAATTGCATAGAGCAATTGGCCGAAACTCACCATAAGAAGTAGGTTTGATTCTCTTTGGAATCAAAGTGATAAAAGTTGAATTAAGAGAACAAGAAATGAAACCATTAAGTCTAGAGTATTCAACCATCTTATGAATATATTTCCCCATAATATCAAAAAAATGAATATACACTTCAACCGTCCAGCCATCAGGCCGAGGACTCTTTTCCTTTGCAAAGAGTTTCAGAGTATTCTCAATTTCTTACAAAGTAACTTCTCTCCCCACATCTCTAGCTGCCTGATCATCAAAAAACCAGGGATATAGTCTAGCAACTTTAATCTGCTCAAGCAAGTCACACTCACTAGGGTCTTTGTATATGCTACCAAAAAAGTTAACAGCTTCCTTCTGCAATGACTTCAAACCAGTAACAAAAAAACCGTTTGAATCTTTAATTTCCCAAATAGTATTTAAATTTATTCTAGCAGAAGCATAGGAATGAAAGAATTTTGAATTCTTATCCCCATAATCCACCCACAAAGCTCGACTCTTAAGACGCCACTATTAGGATATTTAGACACTTAGGAGTTAGTTAAGATCAACTTGTGTAATAGATCCGTTAGGTAAAGTGTGTTTCTTTAGTATACATTAGTATGCATTCGTAAATACTTAAATCCGACGGTAACGATATGTTTTAGACATAGACTGATACGATGGCTCAACTTCTCTTAGATCATACCTACCCTTGATTCGTGGCATAACACCCGATTGGTCCAAGATCTCTATTTAAAGAGCATGGAAGGTCATTGGAAAGTTGATCGATTATGAACAACTCATTTGTAACTTTCTTTCTTTGCATAATAAATTGCTTCGTAGAAGTTATTTAGCCAGGTCCGTGGAGTGTTTCCCTCACGAGGGTTTAAACCACATCAAAACATCGATGTATCGATCTGTGATCTGTTTGTGTGAAGTGGTTTCTCTAGGTGTTCGGTCTTTTGGGAGTACCCTATGTACCCAAACATGGTATCAGAGCTTTTATGAAGAGCCGCTTCTAGTTATGATCTAGATCTTGAACTGTTGTTGCCGAAACTTGAAAGGGTTTCTAGCTCTAGTATTTCTGTGCATTTCTGGGATGTGGGAGGTGTTCTATTGCGTCCAGAGCGTCGTTTCCATTGAGAAATCATTTTCGTTTGATCGAAAACGGTTCCCAGTTGCTTCAGAAACGTGTATTTCATCAGATCTGAAGGTATAATGTTACATTGACGCTTTATTTTATTTCTGTTTAAAAAAAAATTATCATATTTTATCAGTTTTTATTATTAGATTTTTTTTTTGAATTATTGCTTTCCCTGTCTGCGTATGCTCTTTTCCATGCACCTTGTGCAATCTCGGCAAATCAGAAACATAAAGGGAAAGAGTTTTTCTCGGTTGTGTATGCTCTTTTCCGTGCACCTTGTGCGATGTCGGAAAATCAGAAACAGAGAGAAAACGTAGACTTTCCAGGTAAGCTAATGAGATCTAACCCCACAAGGGTGGAAATTTTTTTTTGTTTTGGTTTATTGTGCAATTTGCAAGAAAAAAGGCAAGCACGGAAACCGAGCAAGAAGAGTAAAAAAAAAAAAAAACCCTTCCTCCTTCCCATATTTTATATATCTTTTAATCTAGCTCACTTGGTTCAAAGTTGCTTTATTCCTTAATAGGTCTTGAGTTCAAGTCTTAGGAAGTTACTTTTAAAAGAAAAAGTGCATGCAATTTCTATTTTCAAATTACTTTATTGTAAAAGTGCATCTCACTTAAATAATAAAAAATAAAAATAAAAAGTGAGTCACTGAAGTTCCTTTTTATTGTTGCACTATTTAAAGTAACATCATTGTAAAAGTGAAATCACTTATTTTACAAAAGTGATTCACTTAAAGCAACTTTCTTGTAAAGTGATTGTCAAAGGTTCATCTTGGGAAGAGGGGGGTCCTTTTTTTTTAGCTGGCCATTCTCTATCTGCCACGTCACTATTGGGGGCATCTTCAACTTTTTCTTTGTTTAAGCATAACTTCATCATACGGAGTCAGTTTTCAGTGTCGTTTTTTTTTCAAACTACCTATTTTTTTGAGCTCTTCAAATCCAGACTATTGTTTTCTGTTTTTATAGCCATTAATTTATAGTATGGCCACCCCTTGTGATATTCTACTTACTAGTTCCAACTATTTCTCATGGAAATCTCGTATGTAGGATGTTCTACGAAGTAGGGGACTTTTCAGAATTACCTCGAGGAAAGAAATAGAACCCACTGATGATGACAAGAAAATAAAATGGACAAATAGATATGACAAATCTCGTGGATTGATTGGGATGTCAATCTCTACTGATTTGCGATTCCACATATCTGGAATTGATGAACCTGATGTTGCTTGGGACAAGTTGGAATCTGTGTTTGGTAAACACAATGAAATTCGAAGTCACCAACTCGAAAATGAGTTGATTTCTTTAAATCCAAGTGATTTTTCATGCATACAAGATTATTTATCTAAGTACAAAACTCTTAAACTCTTATGTGAAGAATACAAGATTAAGAGGGAAGACAAACAATGTACTTATCATATTATTTCCAAACTTGGACCTGCATATTCTGTTTTGTTATCTACATTTTACTCCATGAAAGAATCCTTGAATGTTGCTAGCTATCAAGAGCCTAGTCTTGAATGCTTTTGTGATTCATTGATTAGAGAGCAACATAAGCTCATCCAAGTTGGAATAATTAACAATGTAGATACATCTGGGAAAGCCTTATTGTCCCAACAAAAAGAAAAGTTCAAGCCTCCCAAGAAACAAAATTTTCACAATAATAAGTCAAACAAGGGTCCAAAACCCTCTCAGTTAGCTCCTTCTTTAAAAAATGACAAAGGATCCAAGCCAAAAGGCAAGAAGACTGAGCGTCATTGAAACTATTGCAGGAAAGATAATCATGATGAATCTAAGTGTTTCAAAAAGATGGCAGCTTTGGAAGTAGCAATGAAGAAGCACCACATCAGCCTAGATTCACCTTCAGAATCTACCTCTCATGGCCATGCACTTTGTGCTTCTGGTTATTATTATAATGCATCATCTTCTTCTTCAAATGAATGGCTCATTGATTCTAGAGCATCTTATCATATGGCTAAGGATCAAGCCATCTTTTCTACTATGCATGAATGTAGCACCAAACAAATATTTATTGGTGATGATAGATCTCTAAGTGTTGTAGGAGCTGGAACAGTTACAGTAGATAATGGTCATTTCAGTGATGTACTCATTCTGATGAAGGTAAAACTGTGACCTTTACATCTCACCAAGTTGTAATCAAGGATTTTAAAGATCCTCAACATGTACTAGCTACCGGAATTGTTGATGATATTATCAGGTTGTGCAAGTTTAACAACTTTGGGTCATCACCTTTTCTTTCAGTTGTTGTTGCTCATAGTGATAACTTGAGCAAACTTTGGCATGAGCAATTTGGTCACTTAAATTATCGCTCATTGCAACAACTATGTAAAGACAATATGGTGACTTGACTTTCGATGGTATCTTGCAGGGATGGTGTTTGTTCCGGTTGTGTACTCGGAAAACATCATCGGGACAGTTTTGACAAACGTGCCTCTTGGCACACCTCGGTTCCCTTGGAGCTTGTGCATAGTGACTTGTGTGGTCCTCTTCCATCTGCTTCCTTTTCTTTTTTCAAATATTTCTTAACTTTCATTGATGATTACACTAGACGCACTTGGGTTTATTTCCTAAAACTTAAGAGCGAAGTATTTAACATGTTCTTGGCCTACAAGGCCCTTGTTGAAAAACAATCTGGTCATCAAATTATTAAGTTAATATCTGACAATGGAGGAGAATATGTTAACAAACAGTTCACTACTTTCTACACTAAACAAGGAATCCAACAACAACACATTGTTCCATATACACCACAACAAAATGGTGTAGCTGAACGGAAGAACCGCACTTTAAAAGAAATGGCTAATTGTATGATCCAATCTAAGGGACTAAGTCTTCAATTTTGGGCTGAAGCCATTAATTGTGCAGATTACATAGTTAATCGCACCCCCACTAAAGCATTACAAGGTATCATATCGGAATAAGCATGGAGTAAAATTAAACCAGATGTAAGTCACTTTCGTGTGTTTGGTAGTGAAGCATGGGCTCACATTCCAGATGAAAAACGGAAAGCATTGCAGCCTAAAAGTGAAAAGTGCATATTTGTTGGATAGTCTGAAGATGTAAAAGGTTATAGACTTCTTCAACCACATTCGCATGATGTAATCATTAGAAGAGATGTTAAATTTGATGAAAATATCTTGGCCTACGAGCCTAACTCGGCGATTGTGCCATCTTTGGCCTACAAGCCTGATTCGGCGATAGTGCCTTCTTCTTCTTCTTCCAACTTGCTTGATAGGTTTCCAACTCCAGTTTCTGATGATGACAGTGAGGATGAAAATCCACCTCCGCCTGTTCATGTTCCTCCAGTTGCACCAGCACAAGTGCTTCCTCGATGGGTCTGTTCAACATGTGAAGCAGCTGGTCATCTTGCCGGTGATCCTAGAGATCAACGTCGAACACGTTCTCAGTTTCAGCGAGCCTCTTCTCTTTTGGCTCAAGTTTCCGAGAATCATGATCCAGAAACCTTTGCAGAAGCTTCAGGAAATCCAGATTGGGATGCATCTATGGATGAATAATATCGTTCCTTAATGGCGAACGATACTTGGGATCTTGTACCTCTTCCAAAAGGAAGAAAACTTGTCAGATGTAAATGGGTCTACAGAACTAAGTCTGCATCAAATGGAAGTGTTGAAACACTTAAGGCAAGGTTAGTTGCCAAAGGTTTTTTCCAAGTTGAAGGAATTGACTACAATGAAACCTTTGCTCCTGTCGCAAAAATGAACTCCATCCGCCTTGTTCTTTCCCTTACAACCTTACACAACTGGGAAGTCCATCAAATGAATGTCAAGTCTGCCTTCTTACATGGTGATTTACAGGAGAAAATTTACATGGAACAACCTCCTGGATATGTTCATAATAACTCTAGCCTTGTCTGTCGCCTTAAGAAATCCTTATATGGCCTTAAGCAAGCTCCTAGAGCTTGGTATGCCAAAATGGATAGCTTTCTCCTTGACACTGGTTTTTCTAGATGCCATTCTAACCCCAATGTCTATACCAAGAAAGTAGGAAACCATCTCATCATACTTGTTCTATATGTTGATGACCTTATTCTTACTGGTAATGACCCTAAGCTTATAACCCATGTGAAATCCAGTCTTATGCAAATTTTTGAAATGTCAAACTTAGGAAATTTGCATTATTTTTTTGGTCTCCAAGTCCTGCAAACCAAAGAAGGAATCTTTATTTCTCAGTCTAAGTATGCTTATGACCTTCTTCGTCACTTTCACATGGAAGATTGTACACCAACCCCTTCTCCCTTCCAGTCTGGAGTCAAACTTTCTACCACTTGTACTTCACCTGAAGTAGATGCCACCTTGTATCGTCATCTTGTTGGTAGTCTATTATACTTGACTCATTCCCATCCTGACATTTCCTTTTCCATTGGTCGTGTTTCCTGTTATATGCAAACACCTCATGAAAGTCACTGGAAATCAACTAAAAGAATACTTCGATATATTCAAGGCACAATTCAGTTCGGGATTCATTACAGTACAGGGGGGAAACCTTTGTTGGTTGGTTTCATTGATTCAGATTGGGTCGGCGATCCTGATGATCAAAATTCTACAGCAGGTTATGTTTTCAGTCTGGGATCTAGACCTGTCACTTGGACTTGCAACAAACAACAAGCTCTTGCTCTTTCTTCAACAGAGGCAAAATACCGAACCGCAGTTAATGCCAGTCAGGAAGCTTTATGGCTTCGACAGATCCTTTCATAGTTTGGATTCGAGCAGCAGCAGCCTACTCCACTTTGGTGTGACAATCAAAGTGCCATCAAGCTTGCCAAAGATCCAGTCCTAACATTGAGCTACATATGCACTTCATCAGAAATCTTGTTCATGTTCGTGTTCTTGAAGTGCTCTTTTGTCCTACAGATGATCAAGTTGCAGACATCTTCACCAAGTCTCTTACAGAAGTGAAGTTTTCTAAACTTCAATCTATGTTAGGAGTTCAGGAACTTGTCATTAAGGGGGGATAGGCCCTAATTCCTCCTTCCTTCTCCTAATAGTGTCACTTTTGTAAATCCTTCAATCCTATCCCAAGTTGTTCTTAAGAGGGGATGTTAGGATATTTAGACACTTAGGAGTTAGTTAAGATCAACTTGTGTAATAGATCCGTTAGGTAAAGTCTGTTTCTTTAGTATGCATTTATAAATACTTAAATCCGACAGTCACGATATGTTTTAGACATAGAGTGATCCGACGGCTCAACTTCTCTTAGATCATACCTACCCTTGATCTGTGGCTTAATACCCGATTGGTCCATGATCTATATTTAAAGAGCATGGAGGGTCATTGGAAAGTTGATCAATTATGAGAAGCTCATTTGTAACTTTCTTTATTTGCATAATAAATTGCTCCGTAAAAGCTATTTGGCCGGGGCCGTGGAGTGCTTCCCTCACGAGGGTTTAAACCACATCAAAACATTGGTGTATCTATCTGTGATCTGTTTGTGTGAAGTGGTTGCTCTAGGTGTTCGATCTTTTGGGAGTACCCTGTGTACCCGAACATATTATGAACCAAAAATGAAACCATTAAGTCTAGAGAATTCAACCATCTTATGAATATCTTTCCCCATAATATCAAAAAAATGAATATACACTTCAACCGTCCAGCCATCAGGCCAATGACTCTTTTCCTTTGCAAAGAGTTTCAGATTATTCTCAATTTCGTCCAAAGTAACTTCTCTCCACATCTCTCTAGCTTCCTGATCATAAAAAAACGGGAATATAGTCTAGCAACTTTAATCTTCTCAAGCAAGTCACACTCACTAGGGTCTTTGTATATGCTGCCAAAAAAGTTAACAGCTTCCTTCCGCAACGACTTCAAACCAATAACAAAAAAAACCATTTGAATCTTTAATTTCCCAAATAGTATTTAAATTTCTTCTAGCGAAAGCATAGGAATGAAATAATTTTGAATTCTTATCCCCATAATCCACCCACAAAGCTCGACTCTTAAGATGCCACTCCATCTCATCCTGCAACAGAACCTCCTCCCTTTTTTGTTCAAACCTTTTCAAAGCTTCAAAAGCTTCATTGTTCAACATACCACTAAAATTATCAGAATGAGATAATTGAATATTTTTCTCCAGTTATGAGAGTTCAAGATTATCTAAGACTTTCTGATTCTTGATCCAAACTGTAACCACTTCCTTCAGTTTCCTCATCTTTTGGAAAAATAAATCCATAGGATTAGTAAACTCCACATCAACAATAGACTAGAATTCTCGAACCACATCACAAAAATATTCTTTCAACAACCAAGAGCTGTTAAATTTGAAAGGATAATGTATCTTATGACCATAGTCATCCATTTGAAGAAGAATAGGCCAGTGATCAGAAAATTTTGACTCGTGAACCCACGAACAATATTTCTAAAATAGACCAAGCAAATTTGTCTTCACCAAAAAATGATCTAGTCTTTTATGAACTCCATCGTTCCCAAATATTCCATTATTCCAAGTGGGTTGTACCTTAACAAGTAACACATCCACAAAAGCATTTTCATCAATCAGCTGCGTAAAGAAATCTGCTAACACATCCAATCTTGTCGCAGACCCCCAAACTTATGAGGCTGACCTAGTGAAATTTAAGTCACCTGCAATAATCAGGTTATCAATTCTCAAAAGACCAGATTTTAAGAGGGACTCCCAAGACTTCTTCCTCTCCAAATAAGGCACATAACAATTTAGAATAGAAAGATTTATCTTTAAACCTATGAACTTCCCATCTAACAGAATTCTCCAAGGAGTTTTAAAAACCTTAAAGGTAAACAGAGCTGGATTCCGAGCCACAACCAGACCTCCAAACAAACCATAAGAGCTAACAGCCGAAATCTCCCACTGGGGTAAAATCTCGCCTAACTTATACACAACAAAAACACTATCACACATAGTTTCTTGAATGATAACAATCCCAGGGCTACTAGTAGTGAAAAGATTGGATAAGGCCTGAGCCCAAGACACCTTACCAAACACATGAACATTTAAGGAAAGTAAAGACATTAAAAACCAGAAGCAGAGGGGTCCGTCGCTCTAAGGCCCTCAACTCAAACAGTACTATTCAGCTCAACCAAATCCAAACTTTTAGAAACAGGACAATAATGCTTTTGTTTTGAAAATACAGGTTGTTTTACATCCCTCGGATTTCTACCTCTTCGGATAGTCACATTCTGGAATTTTAAAGAGTGGATTGGAATAGCATCAGAATTTTCACCCGGATGTTTAGAAAAAATAGGTAAAGGGGGTAATCCCGAAGCCCCATCGGCAAAAGAATACCCACAATCATTCAAAATATCTTTATCTTCAGCTATAAGTTCAAGTAAGGGTTGTGACTCCCCAGCCAGAGGTTCCACTCTACAGCTCTGAGGGGGATCATCAACCAGGAGAGTATCAGTAGGATCCAAAAGAGGGGAACACTCTATAGCAGCATCCCTATCCAACTCAAAATCTAAAGTTCGAGCAACATTCAGCGACACCAAATCTTTCTCCAAACTAACAGCAGATCGATCATCCCCAGGGGAGGGTTTTGGCAATTCATTGACTAACTATTATATAAATCTAACTTAAATTTATTAAAACTAAAACTTAATAATTTATTTATATAAATATTAAAATTATTTAAATACTAATAATCTATTTACATAAATATCTACATTATTTAAATCTATTTTTATTTATAAAAACTTAATTAACTTATATATCTATATTGATATTACATATCTATAATTTAGATAACCAAGTATTTATTTTATGTATTCATTTAACAATCAACACAGTTATTTTTCATTTGTTTTAATTTATATCTTTTACAATTTTTTTTTTTATTATTATTATCGTGTATCTCATAAAACTTATCTCATTTATATTAATATTCTTAAATTTAACATTATATATTATATAAATAGTAATTATTCCACATATATCACATATTTATGGATTTAGAATTATATAACATATACTAAAATAAAATAATCTGTTCATGGATTACATCTTCATAAAAATCATGTTTTCATAACATAAAGTTTAAAAAGTTTAAATCCCAAAGGTTTTAAAAGTTTAAATATGCTATCAATTATGCCAAACATTAAGGTAGAATGGTACATATTCAATAAAGTTTTTTAAGTTTAAAAGAATTTTAAACTATATATTATATACATATTTTGATTTTAGTTGAATAGTGTGTTTTTACATAAGGTTTTAAAACTTCATCAATATATTGTAAATTATTATAAATTATACATTATCATTATATTGTAAATTTATATATATATATATATATATTATATTTAAATAAAGTTTTAAAATTATATATTATATAATGTAAATTATTTATATGATTTTGAATAGAAATTTTAACTTTTTCAGTATTAATAATTTATTATTTAAAAGGTGGGCGCACAAATATGCTCCCCAAAAGCATTTCAACGAGTGCACGCTAGCAGGGATAAAACAGAGGCGCGCACATGCCTAAGGAAGCGCGCACGCGCTGTTAGGTTCGGTATCGAATCGGGGCGCGTTGGCACTCAAACACGCACACGTGCTAAAGCATGCACACGCTCCTATTAAGCTAATTACAAAAACCAGGTAGAGTTGTTATATTTTCACCCAACCAGCCAAGCCTCACTCAACCATCGCATGCACGGAGCAAGAGAGCACCATTTTTGTAACATCCCAAAAATTCATAAAAATTTAAAAATTTTCAGTGTAGCATTAATGTATAAACTAACTGTGCAGAATTATAATAAATGCTTTCTATGTCGTCTTGTTGTACTAAATGTTTGAATGATCATAAATGTACTATTTGCGTTATGATAATTAATATCTATACTTCGATGCTATTGAATATTCTTCTCGTCTCAACTGTAATTTTTATATTACTTATGTCAATGTTCAAATGATATAATGTTATAAGTACTAACTGTTGTTCTTCTGTTGATGATGAAAGGGGTCCTGAGGGTACCCCGAGGCTTACTTAGCATTCGTGATAAAGCATTTGAATCGTTCCTTTCGCAGATTACAGGTAAGAGCTTTAATGTTTATGAAGTGTGACAGAAGAGTTCCTAACTAGTTTCGGTAATCTCCAAATGTCTTAATGGTTTTAGAGAATAATGTCGAAATGCAACCGGTGAGATCTCTTCCGTTAATATCCGGTTTTCATATTAATATGTATGATTGCTATGTACTTCTTGCTCTATCCTATGTTATGCAAACTTCATGTAATTACCAAGTTGGTTCTATTATATACAACTGTATGTAATTATCATACAAATACTTTGATATATTGACTATATGCAACTATTGTGCATTTCTAATGTGCAAGAACTCTATGCCATGTCATATGCATATCCTATAGTATAAACTATATGTCACCTTCAATATAATTCCTATATTGTAAACTATTCACAAGTTCTATGTATTTCCTATAGCATGTAAATTCTATTTAATCGTATAATTCCCAATGCTTATAAACTATATGCAAGTTCTATTTATAACTTAACACTATATGCAAATTCCTATAACATATACTATATGCGAATTCTATTCAATTTCTATAACATGTAAACTATATGCATAGGCTTGTGCCTTATTCCTATACACTAAACACTATAACCAAAAGTATACAATCGTCGTGACCCTTTTGAACCATACAATTGATACCGTTTATATAACTAGGTCTTACCAAAACAAACTATACCTATCACATGATACATGTTATGACAGGGTGGCAACTGTATTCAATGTAGCAACGTGTGATAAGGTCTAGATATTAATGAAGTAGTGGAAAATGTGCTGGCAAGCATTCACATCCACCCTTTGCATTTATTAAATCCATCTACCATATCAGTGGAAAGTCTACGTTTCTGCCATCGTGGTACTTAGCACGTGAAGGCATAATGTGCAAATACTTGACGTGGTCTAGTTGAGCCTTACTTGGTTTGGATGTTATATGAGCGGGTCTCCACGGTGGATATGGTGATTAATACCCGTCATAAATATGGTAGTTTCTTGGGGATACGAACTGCTACGATATGTGATCTACACCGTTGATCTTTCGTGACTCTCAGGCTTGTGAACTTAACCCTAATCTCCACTAAGTGTTGATGTTTTTGTTTCTTTGGCAATCAATGTGTTAGGGAGTGGTTCCCGGGAGAGGTCGACAGGTTGAGAAACTCCAGGATTTCGCTAGCAGGTTTTAGTGAGCTTCTTCATGAATTGAACCAATGACCTGTTGGTATTTCCTGCTACTAGATGATAGTTTAGAGAGCCGAACTTACTATGAGAGTTTACAGCACTTGAAATGATAATGGAAGAGCTATGGGGATGATGGTAATCTTATGTGTAGGTTGAATCTAGTGGTCGGTCTTCTGTATATGTTGAATGGTAGTTCTCTGAGTTGGTTTCAAACTTTATTGCATTCGGCAATGAGATGGTGGTTACGATTCCCCACAAGATATGGCGCAACTGTTCCAAAAAAAAACTATTAAAGGTAAAGTTTCAAGTTTCAAACCTATCACTGCTAATTTGTTTAATAATTGTAGTTAATGTTATTTCATTTTACTGAAACTCCTATCATGATGCTCGTTTGACCATAACTTAAATGTTTTGGCAGGTTCCTTCTACATTCGGTTTTCAAGCTCGAGTTTGGTTAACTGACAGCTGCATAAGAAATGGTAAGCTTCAGTGGTTACCTTGTTGCTTCGGTTAGGTGACTATTGGATCTTCATGTGTTCTTAGCTGAGACTTTATGTTTGGGCTATGGGAAGTGACCACCTTTGAAATAAAGTGAGCTGTCTGGCAGCCTAGGGAGGATGAAATCCTCAACCCATTTGGCGTCAACCTGTGGTGTTGTTTTTCAGTGTAGATAAATGTAAAAGAATGTGACTTCTGAGAGGGTTTTATCCCTCAGCTAAACTGGATATAAAAATATTTTGGTTCCTGTACTTGATGATGTTTACTTGTGTTGAAAACTGTGAGCCATGCTCCAAGTTTGTGATAATTTAATGTTTGAATGATTGTGTGTTTAATGGTTACGTGCCAAAGGTTTCAACCTTGATCCATGCAGTCAAAACCCTACCCTGTAGGTTTCGATGGTAGGCTTTGATAGTTCTATGTTTAACTAAAAACTATGTTATTGTTTCGATAATGGCCGAGATCTAAACTCAATGTTTTTTATTTGAAAACTTTGAAATAAAATCTAGTGTCCATGTATTTATGTGGTTCGTTTCAATTAATGTTTAAGTACGTATTCAATGATGTTTGAACATGAAATATTAATCTATTTGGAAACTGATAATATATAAGTTGCTATTTCGAATATAAGGGTTTTAGATCCTATGTTTAACGTATTGCAAGATAATGCTATATAATAAATAATGAAAAATAGCTGGGGTTCTTCCTATGATGAAAGTGTTTGAATTTAATAACTGTCATTGATAACTAAATCAAAATATGAGATATGGATACTGAATGAAATAGTAATATACAGTGATGCTATTATTTGCGAATGATAAGTATCTATTTAGTGTTATATGTACTGAGTAGAAACTCCGTGTAAAGAGAATATTTAAATTGCAGCTATTAAATTTTTAGGAATGATAATGCTTGAAATTAGTGGAATTATAACACCTTACTGTTGGAAAGAATAATAATAGAATGCATAGCATTAACTTTCAAAAATAGATAGTGATAATTGAAAACCTAGTTCTTTGCAAAGATGAATTGTTTTACTTTTGTTACTAAGTAAAGAAAATGCTACAATATCTGTTGTATGATATGTTGTTCTATATTATGAGTTTAGACATATATAAATGATATTGCAGAATTAAAAGAAACACCACAGTGTTAGTCTAATCATTCACTTGGAATTCTACCCATCATTCATCTATCTTAATTCTACTTCTCTGTACTATAGTACTATACAGAAACAATATGGGGAAAAATGCAGAGAAGATATTTAATCAATCAACTCATTTACTTAACCATCATTATACCAAAATCATACCTAGGTCAGAAATTGAAACAGTTACTTCTGTATGCCATTAACTGTAAATACTAAATCTACAAATGCAGAAAATCATTTAACTGAAAATAACAAGACAAAACAGTAGAACCTGGTGAATGTAGGAGAAAGAAACAACCCAAGGAGCCTGTTCCACCTAACCTACTCCTGAAGATAGCCAAATTACTTGCCTTAGGACCCCTGAGCCTGTTCACTGAACCACTAGGGAGAAGAATCTGTAGAAGCTTTAGGTCATCAACTTGTAGCAACAATGTATATCATTCAGTCATATAGAATTAGTAGTCAAAGAGACCTGCACCAACACCTCTGGTTTCCTACTCAAAATCAATTCAGCAGACTCACAATGCACTTCCACTTAGCCTCCCTATTCGAATCTCTCAGTGATCACCTGATACACTTGAGGAATTATTTCTGCAGAAAATAATTATGGAGCTCCCTGCCCAATTCGAATTGCCTTCTCTAGGCTGCCTAGGCCTTTTTAGTGGTTAACCTGGTCATTAGTGAGCTAACAACTCTGTTCCACCCACCTAGGGGATAATTCCACAATTTTAGGGGTAGTTGTCCCATAACCAACAACTAGTGGTGGAGTGCAAATGCTGACACATGTCCCATGCCTTCTAACAGCTTCCATTCCTCCTAGTGGGTCAGTGAACACTCATTTAACAGTTCCCTTGGTGTTTGTCTCCTGTTTTAATTTATTAAATAATAATAATATGTTATTACAATCATCCTTGACCAGATTTGGTCATAATTACAAAACTTTGTAATTATAATTTAACATAATGTTTTTTCAATAAAATAAATAGTCTCAAAATTTGGGTAGGTGACATACACCCCCCCTTAAATCTCAACATCGTCCTCGATGTTGTTTATTCATTTTCTGAGTGTTCCTGAAACATAGTTGGGTATGATACCCGCATATTACTCTCCAACTCCTAGTTTTCCTCTTCTAGGCTAAGGTGCTTCCATTGCACCTTTACCTACCCAATGGTGCGATTCCGGAGTAGAGTTTCCTTCCTTTCGAGGATACAATCCAGTTCCACCTGAAAATCGCCCTCACGTTCCACCTGTACATCATTCCAATTTATAACATGAATAGCATCGTGTACATATTTCTTTAAAACTGAAATATGAAAAACATTATGTATTCTTAGTTTTGGTGGCAAAGCTAGTTGGTATGCCATGGGTCCAACCCTTGACAAAAGTTCGAAAGGACCACAATACCTGGGTGCCAGCTTGGCACAGCTTCCCAATTTTAATGAGCTCTTCTTCGGTCTTACGTTAATGAAAACATTCTCACCAACCTGGAACTCTTTATGAGTCCTCTTAAGATCTACTTGACTCTTTTCCCTATCTTGGGCAGCTTTAAGATTTCCTTGTACCTGTTTCACGGTTAATTCTATTTCCTTCAACAATTCAGGTCCTAAAATAACTCTATTAACTGGGTCATTCCAAGAAACTGGTGTATTACATTTCCTACCATAAAGAATTTCAAAAGGGCTAAGCCTGGCTAATGCATGCTAATGGTTGTTATATGCAAACTCTGCTAAATGAAATTAGTCCTCCTACTTATCAGGCTGGTCCTTAACATACATCCTTAGCATGTCTTAAAATATTTGATTTACCCTTTCCATCTGTCCATTTGTTTGTGGATGAAATGTTGTGATGAATTTTAAGGTTGCATTCAACCCTTTAAACAAAGATCTCCATAAGTTTCCAATAAACTTAGAATCACAATCTGAAACTATCACTTTTGGTATTCCATGTAATCGAAAAATATGTTTCATGAAAATTTTTGCAATATCTGAATCCTTATAAGTAGTTTTTACTGGTATAAAATGTGTTTCCTTGTTGAGTTTGTCCACTACGACCATGATGGAATCATTTTGTTTTTGATTCTTGGGTAGTTCGGTAATAAAATCTATGCTTATGATCTCACATTTCCAGCTAGGTATAGGTAATGGTTGTAACAGTCCAGTCGGATGCTGATGTTCAACCTTTACTCTTTGACAGTAAATGCATTTAGCTATATATTCTGCTACTTCATCCTTTATCTTGGGCCAATAATAATCTCTTCGTAACATAGTTATAATTTTTCGATAACCTGGATGACCAGAATAATGACTTTTGTGCATCTCATCTAAAATCAGAATTTTTATCTTTGGTATGTTGGGCACATATAATATTCCCTTGTATAGTAGAAATCCATTTTCTTTTAACCTGATCTCTGCCATAGAATTTTCAAAATTACTTTCTGTTGTCTTTTCATGTAAATTTATGTACTTTTCATCTATTTTAATCCCTTCGAAAATATGATTTTCTAAATCTGTTGTGTATGTACTGATGGCTGAAATAAAACTTATCTTTGCATTACGACTTAAAGCATCAACAAACTTGTTCTCTTTACCCTTTATATGCTAAATTTCAAAATCATATTCACTTAGAAAGGTTAACCATCTAGCTTGTCTAGCATTCAAGTTCGTTTAACCTAGTAAATATGTCAGCCCCATGTTATCTATCATCAAAGTAAATTTTCTTTCAATAAGATGGTGACGCCACATTTTTAAGGCGTGTATTACTGCTAATAATTCCATATCATATGTAGAATAATTTTTCTCATGTATTTTCAGCTTTCGAGACTCATATGCAACAGCATGTCCCTCTTGTGTTAGGACTCCACCAAGTCTATCATTACATGTGTCAGTGCATACTATAAAATCTTTTTAGGATCTGCAATTCTCAGAATAAGTGTTGTAGTTAGTAATTCCTTCAACTTCTTAAAACTGTCTACACACTTTTGATCCCATACAAACTTCTTCCCCTTCTTCTGTAAGGAGGTTATGGGGTTTGCAATCTTTGAAAAACCTTCCATGAATTTTCTATAATATCCTGTAATCTCCATAAATGATCGTACGTCTAACACATCCTTAGGAACCGGCCATTCATTAATGGATTTTATCTTATCGGGATTAACCGAAATTCCTTCCTTAGATATTGTGTGACCTAAATACTAAATCTTATCCTTGTAAAACTCACACTTACTAAACTTAGAATATAACTGATGATATCTCAGAACTTGTAAAATAATACGTAGATGTTCGTCATGTTCTTCCTTACATTTAGAATATACTAGATTGTCATCTATGAATACAATGACGAACTTATCCAAATACTTGTGCAAAATATTATTCATTAAGCACATAAATATTGCTGGGGCATTAGTCAACCCAAATGGCATGACCACGAATTCATAATGTCCATAACGAGTTCTAAAGGCTATTTTAAAAATATCCCTCATCCTTCACATGAACTTGATGATATCCTGACCTTAAATCAATCTTTGAAAATATTGTTGCTCCACGCAGCTGATCAAATAGATCATCGATGCGGGGAAACGGATATTTATTCTTGATTGACATCTTGTTCAGTTGGCGATAATCTATGCAAATCCTTAAAGTGCCATCCTTCTTCTTAACAAAAATAACAGGTGCTCCCCAAGGAGACATGCTGGGTGTTATATAGTTTTTATCAATAAGTTCCTTCAACTGTGATTTTAACTCATTTAATTCCAATATGTTCATCCTATATGGAGCTTTGGAGTTAGGTACCGCACCCGGTATCAGCTAAATGGTAAAATCTAGATCCCTCTTCGAGGGTAATCCTGGAATCTCTTCTGGAAAAACATCCAGGAATTCTTTAGGACAGGTATATCTTCTAGTTCCAGTTTGTCCTCTTTTGTAATTGACTCCTCATGTACTACATTCACTACGAACAAGTTACATCATTTTCTAACTGCTCTTTTTACTTGCATAACTGAAATCTGTCTAAGTGATGTCTTTCTAGGAATACCCTTCACTTCTACTGTTTCTCCTTCATCATTTAGACAGGTAAAACTTTTCTCATAACAATTCAAAATAACATGATGTGCTTCTTACCAGTTCATTCCAATTAAAACGTCATAGGATCCTAAAGGTAAAACATTTAGTTTGGTTCGTGTCTTTAACTGATTCATAGATAAAACACAACTTTCAACAAAATCGGACACTTTTCTTTTTGTTCCTGTTGCTAGTCTAACCAACCAAGATTTATTAATTTTTTTTTTTTCAAATTAAAATTTTCTACAATATCTTGCGATATATAACTCAGGCTAGCACCTGGATCAATCAAAATAGAAACAGAGTGGTTTTGTAGCATACCTTCAATCTCTACCATAGAGACTTGATGCTCCGCTTGCCTGTTGTCTAGAGTTGCATTAATTCTGGGCATCTCCCTTGTCAAGTCTCCCACAGTAGGTTCAGCATGTATGGAGTGAATATTATTGGTTGTCCGCTTCTTATTGGGATAGTTTGAAGCATAATGAGGACCTTGACACTCAAAACATTTTATAGGTGCCATATGGTCATTAGTTCTGGTAACATTAGGTGTATTTCTAGGAGCTGTAAAATTCTGTTGTTGATTATTCCTAGGACTGTTTCCTTGGAAATTTTGATTTGGAAAGTTTTTCTTTTTGAAAACCAGAATTTCCATTGAACCTGAAATTTTTCTTCTTCATCTCAAAGTTGCTGGGTTTATTATTTTTCCAATTAGATATCCCTTCTCTTTTTCGCTTCTGATCATAGCAGAAAGTTGCTTTCCTCATGGCTTCTCCTAAGGTCTTTGGATTGTCATACTCTATTTTGTCCTTGATGTTGAAAGGTAGACAACTCAGATACCTCTGAATCTCCTATCGTGATGCTCGTTTGACCATAACTTAAATGTTTTGGTGGGTTCCTTCGACATTCGATTTTCAAGCTCGAGTTTGGTTAACTGGCAGCTGCATAAGAAATGGTAAGCTTCAATGGTTACCCTATTGCTTCAGTTAGGTGACTGTTGGATCTTCATGTGTTCTTAGACGAGACTTTATGTGTATCTTGGGCTATGGGAAGTGACCACCTTCAAAATAAAGTGAGCTGTCTGGCAGCCTGGGCAGGATGAAATCCTCAACCCATTCGGTTTCAACCTGTGGTGTTGTTTTTTAGTGTAGATAAATGTAAAAGAATGTGAATTCTGAGAGGGTTTTATCCCTCGGCTAAACTGGATATACAAAGATATTGGTTCCTGTACTTGATGATGTTTACTTGTGTTGAAAATTGTGAGCCATA